>SJJU01001568.1:0-30689 GCA_012932125.1 Conopomorpha cramerella | reverse complement strand
AAATATGTATTTACAGAGGGTAGGTACAACGACGTAAAACGTCTTATGCTTACTTAGCCACTTAGCCGTGTGGTGGCGGCAAATAGAGTTCATGTGTCACTATCCCAGCTCAACTTTTGCCTTCGTGAGGGTCGTATGGGGATCCCTCCAGAGGACGGGCAGCAGCGCTCTCTGCGAGATAAACCCAAACACCGCTGCAATCGCCAGGCTGCCTGCCAAGCATGGCGATTATTGGCATTTAAATTGGTCATTGAAATTATTGGTGGCCCTCATCCAGAGTCCAATTTTTTTTTCGAATCAACTAGACTGTCTTACCCCACTTTACCCTGTATCATTTGCGAATAATATATTAGATGTATTACTGTTATTTACAAGGTAGGTATCCTGTTACAAGATATTTCTTTGTGTTTAGTATATTTATGTACAGTATTGTAAATGATATTCATTATTTAAGGAACAAAGTTCACAAATGTAAGCTGGTGTCACACAGAAGCGGTATTTAATACACTTTAGATTTTTTTATTTTCTACTTTTTATTTATTTAGGTTATATCGGCGCGAATATATACTCGGTCAAAATATTGAATTATAAATAGCACACCCGTTCCAAGCGCATACATTCCCAGATAGGATGTAAGTTCGCTAATAAACATCGAACATAAATGTGCGCCTAAGTATATTTAAAAAAATCCAGTACATATACTGTACTGAATCGTTATTAATTGATATATTTTAGGGTATTTAGATAAACCACTGATGCAATGACGAGTTGTTAAAAAAAAGCACTTAGCTTAAAAAAGCCAATTACGCCCACGCAGCTTATTTTTAAAAAAAACACAATGAACAATCGTTTGACCACCATCCTGCCTGATGGTAAGCAGCGATGCAGTCTACGATGGAGCACACTTGTTCATTAGGTACCTAAGACCTCCAGACTGTACTGCGCAAGAAATACAGACTCCGGCAAGGCCTCCATATCCTGGAGGTTCGCACTATAAAAGTAGACGTGTAGTAATTTGCGTCTTTCTTGAAGCATGGTTGCTAGGATTTTAAGCAGTGCACACATTGTAGACAATTGTAATCAATGGAGCGTGCTTATCTACTTTGTTCCCGCCTCCGGAATGCACCCGGTCCGGATATGTGTGCTACGTCTTTCTCTGTACAGTTCTGAATAACATAGAATTGTAATTAAGTTGTTGATTTATTTTGTCATGTAATTTATTTCTGTAGTTGACTTACATTATTGAAGCGAGTTATTGGCTGCAGATATTAAATTATTGTTTGGTTATTATGTTAGGTATGTGCTACGGAAATTATTATTACTACCGATATTATACTGATCACTTAGTACACTTATACACATGCTCACATAAACTCTAATATTTTATGTACTGTGTCTCATATACCTACGTAGCGGATAGATAGCAAAGTGGAGGGGAATGCAAGAGGCAAAAGTCCAGTCGTGGTCATCGATATGTTGAAGAAGAAGGTTCTGTTTAAATATGGATCAGTAAACTTGATTTTTATATCAAAAGCTAGTAAATACAGTCATGACGTCTTTTTCTTATACCTAGGTATTCTGTACATAATCGCACGTCTCTAGTTGGGTGCGATTAAAATCGACGAGAAATAGTTTCAAGAAAAGCAAGTTAACCTATTACCGCCCAGATATGACTACTAATACTCTTTAATTGGTTTTTACTTTTTTTATTGGTTTTAACTGAGTTTAAAATAACTCGTCAGTCTCCGAGTACAATGGGTGCTAATGGGTTAAGTAACACTGGCCGCAGACACCCTTTAAAAATAAAATAAACACTTACGGCCTTACCACTAAACGCGGTTTATCTATTCCGACATTATACCAAGCTCAGCTTAAATTGCCAGTTGTATGTCAAATGCGGAGTACCCAGTTACAGTAGACCAGTCATAACTTCGGTAGAAGTTACAACACGTTTATTGATAAGAGGGTTCAAGTCTTTTATTCTGAAATAGACAGAAGCTAAGCAAGTAATTACCGGTTTTACCAAGCGTATTTGAACCAACGCGATAGCGATAGTGGACCTGTTGCAGATAAAGTGTTCACACATCTTGGGAAATGAGGTTATCATCAGTATGTTTTCCTTCAACTTTGAGGATGAACTACATTTTCATTAAGACTAATTTTCAGTGCTATAGTTGATCTCGAACACAAAGTGTCCATATTGAAAATCCAAGTATCTGACAACTAAGCTCGTCATCAGTACGATATCGTATTCATTCATAACTTTTTTTATATTAGCGATGGTTGGCCTTTTGTTTACAGTTCAATTCACACTAGTATTATTACAGTTACTCCTTCATACTTGTTCGATGATCACGCGCAACACAGAGGGAAACGACTTCCTCTTGATTTTCCTGCACTTAACAGTTAAGTACAACCTGAAGCGACCAGCGTACTTTCAACTCCGCTTCACACGAAAATGTAACCAAAGAAAGTTCACATAAATATCAAAATGGTGTAACGGAACGTGTCTTGGCACGTACGTGCTGAGATAGGACAACAGATAGAATGATCACTGACCTCGTTATCAGATAAACTTGAGAGACCATCGAGTCCTTAAGAAAGGAAAATGTAGAGGTTTCAAGAGCGTCGAAGACTAAATTGATATCCGTTAGATCTCCTTAGCCTAGATAATGTAAACCAGTCGTGAGCAATGACCCTGTCTAAGACCCTTTAGACGGGTTGCGATTTATTATACTTATACTAGGACCGCCATACGGTTTTACACGCGTACTTTCAGTTTTGTCTGGTGCTCTGTATAATTTAGCAAAACTCTTTATTTCGAACCATATTTGTCGCCTATTTAGGTATAATTTTAAAGAAAAATGAACCGACTGTGTAATTTTTCTGGTCTGCTATGATCAAATGTGGCCAATTTGAGAAAGACTCCTTTTTTGAAGTCACTTGAAAAGAGACGATTTAAGTTTGTTTATGTTTTTATCGGAAGTTGGTTTTGTTTACGTATTACGTACGGTTGTGTGTTCCCATATTTCATACTAGCTGACCTGGCAAACGTTGTTTTGACTATATACATTTTTAGCAATGTTCCATCGCATTTATGCATGTATTATACATAATATAAACCTTCCTCAAAAATCATTCTATCTATTAAAGGAAACCGCGTCAAAATCCGTTGCGTAGTTATAAATATATAAGCATACATAGGGACAGACAACGGGAGGCGACTTTATTTTATACTATGTAATGATTTTGAGTTCTATTCTTGTAAATATTAATACAATACAGTAAATGTTTGTCGAAATCGTGTTCTCTTTTGATACATTTTCTTCTTCACTCTTTTTCGTCACCGCTTGAAGTAGGCGTCGTTCCAAATTTCAAGTTTGAGGCTACAGCAGTTTCATACTATGTATGTAGTTATAAATTTATAATGACGGTTAAGTAAGTATATTTTACATACATACACTCACGTCCATCAACCCTAATGTGACGGACGAGAACCTTTAGAGGGGAGATATGTCTATACTAATCTAGAGTTAGAGGGGTTAGAATGACGAATAGTCAGGGTATCGGTGATTGATGGCCAGAAATTCGACCCATACTCCGTAGATTCATCCACCTTAAGTTTTTTTCCACGTGTATCGAGAGAAATACACCTGGATCTAGTAAAGGGCTACATGTTTTGACCCTCTTTAATAATAAAGTAGTTAGGTATTTTATAAAACTCTTTTATAGCTAAGTCGATTTTCAGGCGGAGAGAGATCTGTCATTACTGTCATACTTTCTAAACAAAGTTTGACAATAATGACAGTTTTCCGCCCGAAAATATGTCAGAAAAACGTCAAAGAAAATTCCCCATTCATTGCTTGAAGCAACATTTTTTTTGTAGTGAACAACGTAGCTCATAAATCCCAAGAGCCCCGACTCGGGTCCAATAATAAAACACGAGTTGAGTTAAAGATTAAGGGCCTTACTAATAATGGCGGAATTGCGAATTTCGAAGATACACAAAGCTCAACTTAACTTGTCAGTTGTATGTCAAATACGGAATAACCAGTTCAAGTAGACCTGTAATAACCGTTGTATAAGTGACAACGCGTTTATTGGTAAGGGGGCAAGTATATTTTTTCTTTACACGTTCTGTACCAACACAGTAATTCATAAGCACCTAGATTAAGACCTTTTTTTATCGTTGGGAAATCCGTTATGGATACCCCACCGCTAACGGGGACAGCGGAGGGGTTAGGGGTTTGACCACAATCCTGACTGATGTTAAGCAGCGACGTGGTCTATGACGGAGCACACGTATTCATTAGGTACCTATTTACCCGTAACTTGAAGGCCTACAGTAGGTAATTGTATTTTTCTATACGTTCCATCATCATCATCATCATCATCAGCCCATACTTGTCCACTGCTGGACATAAATATACGTTCCATACCAACACAGTAATTCATAAGCACCTAGATTAAGACCTAATATCCATAACGCAACAAAAGTGTTATAAATCATGAAATATGTCTCGAGATTACAGAATGTCACCGTTGAATGTGAGTGCTCCGAATGCCCTGGGCGTTATCACATAATTGATATTACCTTTGTCACTTTAATAGATTTTAATTGCGGGGCGTGAGGCATAACTTGTGTTCATGTTCCTGTTCGGCGGTGACGTAATATTCTCGATAGAAAATTCAAAGATCGTAAGTACTTTGTAGGAAATTTTCTTCGGTAACACTCAACTGGAGGTTATTTACTCTTTAAAACAGTTCTAAAACATATTAATAGTTTAAACCGGGTGTTACGGCGCAAAATTAACCAAAGACAAGCATTCAGCTTACCTTCGTTATTTGCCCGACGTTTCGACACAGATACATGTGTCGTGGTTACGAGCTGGCTGGAGTACGTCGGCGGCGTCCTTCACTGGTTGGCTGCGAATCCGAACCTACCCTCACAAAGTCACTATTTCGACACGTCACACTAACGACATCAGCCCCCCTAGCACAGCGCTCCAAGAAATAAGTGGCAAGACTATATGTCTTACCCGCTGCGATTTGTTGAAACTAGCTGAGTCGCACCAAACGTGACATAGCAGCCAATCAGAGCGCGTATTTGTTCTATGTCATATCTTTCTTGACGCGCGTGCTAGGCCTGCAGCTTTACATATTGATATTTTTTCCGTATAATATTATATCAAAAAATCTCGTCAAGTACCATATTAACGAACATGAAACGATCCGTCGATTAGTAATAAGTGCAATAATAGTGGTAAATCTCTCGTCGACGTGTAGGTACTTCAACGCTCATTTCTCTCTCTCTCTCTCATGCCTTACCGCTGAGAGAGGAAGAAACTCAACTTTGCATTTAGGCTCATATAAAAAAAGAAGTTTTGGCCTTGGCTTTGTAAAACCTGCTTTCTTTTATATATTTTATTTGGTGCGTCATACATAACACATAATACATCGAATGCAAGTATACATATAGTGTATCTAACAGTAGTGTCCATTCGGATCGAGGGCCCGTTACCGCGGTACCTTGTTACGATCATTATGCCGCTACCGCCACCGCCGCCGATGATACATTATTTTTATAACAATAAATCGTAAGTAAAGCACGGCCAGCGTCGGTGGTCCCCATTGTGAGACTACCCCCCCTCGCCTCGCTGACGACGGCCAACAACTTTATGCTCATAATTTGCAATTAATCCTCACTGTCACGAACTTTTTTCTGAGTGGCCGGCTGATTTCCTTTTTTTATAGACGGCCAGCATCTAGTTACGTCGTTATTCAAAAGAAGGATTAGTAGGGTTTAAATTCCTTTTTAGTATTCTATTTGGAAATGGCGTCAAATGAAAATCAGAGACATAGTCTGAAACGATTTTTTACTTTTAAATTAATTCAATTTTATTGCTCAATGATCGTGCATCGAAAGAACTTTTACATTGCTAAATACAGGATCAAAGTCGTTTTTTCTTTAACTGTATGGTGTTTAACATGGATCTCTCTATTTTAGTAGTTTATCATTAGTTGTATTGCTTGATTATCATCGTAAAAACGATGATTTTTTGTAGGTATAAGCCGATTCGCTGCAATAATATTGGTAATAAACGATCTACTTCCGAGGTCCCTTTCCCTTTAAATGGATCAACATTTAATATCCCAGGCCGGCTGTTAATCTGTTTTGAAATTTCTAGATATTGGTAGATATATTTTTAATGGGCCAGACATCTCGCCTGCCGCAGTAGCTGTAAAGCCGTTTCCAGTTTTCTTAAAACCAATTTTATGGTTCAGATGGCGCGATCGATATTTATTTACAACCTATCGATAGAGATAAGCAATAGAGGGGTTTTAATAATTCATTTAAAATGTAACAACCGCCCGATTGATATCTATTGGTTGCGTAATAAAGATAAACACGACGTATCGAGAGAACTTTTTGATTGGACGTTTGTTCAATTAATAATGTCTTGTTTAAAATGAACATTTTTTTCCAACGAATTAGTAGAAGATTGCATTTGTTTAGTTCTAGATCACAAGGAAGAGGGAATTCATATACGAGTAGAACAATACATTTCCTCAATTAAGTGTTAATTTAAAAAAAGAACAATATGATATCCGAATTGTTGGGCACATTTTTTACAATAGGACAACCAGGAGAACGGTAAAACGTCATCCATACCAGGTGGATTTGCCATTTACGCGAACCAAATGGTTTGCGTCTACTTTCATAGTGCGAACCGCTAGGATGTGGAATGACTTGCCGGAGTCTGTGTTTCCAGCGCAGTAGAGTCTGAAGGTCTTCAAGTGGTGGGTGAATAGGTACCTAATGAACAAATGTACTCTATCGTAGACCACATCGCTGCTTAACATCAGACAGGGTGATGGTCAAACGCTTCATAGTGATATTAAAAAAAAAAGTTGACGGCCTGGATCAAAATCAACGAACGAAAAGAGACAACGTGGTCGACTTTGAAAGAGATAGTCCGCCAGGATGAAGCCTGTTCAACGCCTGCTCGACAAGAGAAAAGGTATAGAGGCCTTTTCTCATCATCAGCCACATGACATCCACTGCTGGACGAGAGCGTCCCTTTATTTTCATGATCATCTGGGGAGAAATGCCAATATTCGCCACGCTTGGCAGGCGGGTTGGCGATCGCAGTGGTGGTTGTGGTTTAACTCACAGAGAGAGCTGCTAATAGTCCTCTGGGGAGTTCCCTCGGTCGGCTCTTACGACCCCCAAGACGGGAAAATTTGGGCTGGGTTAGTGACAAATGTATTGTTCTCGCTGTCACCACGCGGCTAGAAAGCCACGGCAAGGCCTTTTCCCAGCAGTAATATAAAAATTGAGACACGTCATCCATATCAGATAAAAATTTCAGTTCGCGTCTACTTTTTTTAGTGCGAACTTCCAGATTGCGCTATGAATTGCCGGAGTCTGTGTTTCCTGCGCAGTATTTTATATGCGCCTTCAAGACTGCAACTTTCTGAAGACTTCCAAAGACAATCATAGATTATCTCAGTAGTATTTGTTTCGTTTTCTACTATGTTTGACATGTTTTTTTTTTATAAAACGCCTAATTTCCATTATCTAAGGCGAGCAGCCATCCGTGACGACTTGGAGTGATCGTTCCCTTAGTAAATCCGCCAGCTACGCGGAGAAACCAACAGGCTGTGTGTTGGAATTGTACTAGTCTAAAACACTTAAGACCGTATTCTGATAATATATCCTAGTTCATATACACGCAATAAACCGCTTAGATAGTGAATTGAAACAACGTTATAATTATACGTCTTATGTAACAAAAATTAATTCTACTAGGTATAAATATATCTTTCAATAAAGTAAGGTACTCAGAATCAACGAATATCATATAGTACCTACTATATTATTATAATATTTCTCATCAAAAATTATGTATTATATCACTCGCCGGCGCTAAAATTTGAATTTTATTATTGAAGGATAATAACATGATACGGAATCCAATATTTATTTCTCGTTTTAATATGTAAATAAAGTTGATTAAACGAACCGATTGGACATCTAGGAGAGTTTCTCTCAAATTGATTTTAACGGAGACAATTATGACTATTCTAAGAAAAAATCGTTTTGATAAAGATAGTCTTCTACCAATATACTACACCAATAATTTGTTGTCGGTTTCGGCTCTATATTTTTAAATACATTCATTGTTTTACGCCTTTCTCCCGAAGGGGTAAGCAGAGACGAAGACTTCTGCTACGATCATTGCACACCTTTCTTGCCTCATCTACATTTTTCATACATTGTACTCTCTCCTTTGAATTAATGAATTACTGAATGAATGAACGAATTAACATTATGTTGGCGGCTCCCCGCGATTTCATTCTGTATTATTTTGCAAAGATTAAGTATAATTGTTAATAATTGTACTGACAATTTTAATATCAACTGTGGTATTTGACTTAATGACAACTAACTGACAGGTACGTCATTACTAATTCAAGAGTGTAGTGCCATCTAGGTAATTACTGGAAAAACTGTGCAAAGTAAACGCACGAAAACTCTAGTGTTTAAAACTCTAGTATTATTTTTTCTTTGAATAATCAAATTTTATTACCTACTGCAGCAAAACATCTAGTCATTATCAGGAATGTAATACGAAAAGTAATCCAGGCATCTGCATTAGCTTGAAGGTATAATAACCCGGACTAACTACAAAACGCACATAACCGAAATTAATTTTTAAAACAAAATTGATATTCATCGTTGACATTACCAAAGCTAATTGAGGCCAATGCGCTATGTTCTTTAACCACTCTCGGTACTGTCGCTCATACATTAAGCTCAGTACCCAACACGCTATATTGAACCTTAATACTCATGAACACTTGAACAACACTAGCTCAAATTTCCAACTCACAAGCACAGAATCTCACTGTACCTACATCACATTCAACTCCCTGGGAGTTCTTGTTACATGTGATTCGTATACTTTTATTTCGAAAACATACAATTAAGAGAGCCAATATGATATGAATACTGTTAATCAAACGTCGGATTTAGTCAATATTTACTTTAATAACATGAGATGAGCTAAGCTGGCGTGATTAATAGTTGGTAGCCAGTTCAGAAGCCCCGTGTATGTATGCATGTGTGTACGTACGTGTTTGTGTGTGTGCAGCTACCGCAAGAGCCCGCGCCGCACACTATCGGCTCGCCCATCTCACAAAGATTTATCGCACACACATCTAATTCCACCCAAAAATGTATAAACCAATATGACAGAGTAACATATCATTTCGGTTGCTTAATAGAAGGAAGAGCAACGCCACGATAAACCACCGTTTCCGCCCAATAACCGAGATGACACACGAAATAAAAGAATTTACACAATTCTGTAACTGATTTTCGTCTTTGCAGATAACATCAGCGAAAAATGCAAAATCACCCAGGAAACTTACGAAAGGGATTTATCATAATACATTAGGTAAGTGAGGGGAGATGCGCAAGAGTTTGCTCTATTAGTCGGAATGACAGCGCGCGTGCCCGAACAAACCCTAATCCAGACTAACATGGCCTACCCCGTTCCTCGTCCATTCCTGAGTCCGTGACGAATGTCAACGAGCACACAGTGGACTAAGGGACCCTCGTCTTCTGGCCAAGACACGTCGCCCGTCGCCTTAAATAGGAAACGACACGTTTATCCAATTAGAAATTCACCATATCTTTGTGATAGTACACGGCGAGGATATTCGAGCAATCTACTTGCTTGGACTCCTATCACAGTTTATTCAATTGAGCTGATGAGCAAGGTATGCGAGGATCATGAACAACTCGAACAAGGTGAAACTAATTAGACAATCTGATGAAACTAAGGGCAACTAACTGGGTGTGTTAATATAAATTCTGCTTTTATCTTTGTAAAATATGCTATAGATTTTACTATGCAGATTTCCTCAAGGCTTAGGGAAAGTGTTCCCCTCCCGAAACGTACTACCTAGATCGTGCGCAAGCGCTATCTATGAATAGAGCCACATTGGTTATTAATAGATCGACTTGTTGAAATAATGAGCGCTGTGAGATTGTCCACTTTAATGAGCTACCATGCTGCAACTTCGGCCTTATCGTCGCCGATATCTCTAGAAGAAAAAAAAATACTAACCAGACAAGGTCAATTTTCTGTATACATAAATATCTAACACTTAATCAATTATCCACTAAATCATGCTCCAGGTAATACGAAATTAATGCACAAATCGTGACTGCCACACTGTCGCCAATCCGATGCAGAGAGATATGCAAAAATAACGCTGGCAAATCGTAACCAGAATTACCTTAACATTTTGATATACAAGTGACAGACTAAATAGCGTATAAAATTTACAGCGTTGATTGTACAAAAGCACAGCGAGTACCAGTTGTTATTACAAGGTGTTGAACCTGATTTCTTGATTTATAGTGCGTGGCTATTAGCAATGATGAATGCCGTTTTGAATTGTCACTGTTTTGATACCATTTTATCGAACAATAGCGTAATCAATCGAAGTCGCGACATGTTACTTAATTCACCCCGTGCATACCTACAGCAACGATCTAAGTGCTTTGACAGAGAATCAGATGGCCGCGATAAAATTGATGCATAACCTGGCTCGGTACTGATGCTAACGTATGTAGATGGAGCGCGGATCATAAAGGAAATGTAGACAGAAAAACACGGCATTGGAAAGGAAATATAACACAAAGATTTCTACAAAATTTTGAATAATGTCGCGTAGGTGTGACTACAATTTTATTGTTATTCCTACAACGATAAATTAGACCTTATAAAGTTGTGCCTGCGCCCACTATCAATACAACTCTCAATCACGATATAAGAAAGAGCTGAACTTTCACCGCTGAGGTCGCGCTAATAAACACAAACTGACAAAAGCGGCAGCTGTCGTCAGATGTGACCCGTACCAGGGATATTCTCAGCTACAAAAACTTGTCTACAAAATGTTGAAACAGTTACTCAAGAAAAGTATATTATTTTAAATTTTATTGTACGTGAATAGGGCTGGAATCCGGCGCGTGCCGGCCATGTTGCGCGCACGCACCAAATTAGAGGTACCGGTATAGACATCCCAATGACCCCACACACATAAATCGTCATTCAAACGCAGCACCGACCCCCGTCCCAACGACAGCAAATTGAGTTTTCTAACCCGCTCCATAAATAAGCAACGTCGCTGATTGGTAAAATCAAATTATCATAATTAACTTTTGACTTATGATGAAAGATGAAACTGTGACACGAGTTTTTATTACCACCTGCCCAAATTAGAAGTAGATCAATGAAATACAGAGGTCAAATGGCCAATGTGCTGGGCATAAAGGACCGTAGGTAGTGTGCCTAGCCTGTCTATAGGTATTGAAAAAATATGGCCAAGAAACCGACATACGGTTCACATTCTTATGAATGCCTTTAGTCAATAAGGTTCATTATTTCCTTGTCACATTATACAAGCTCCACCTTATTGAAATTTGTGTTATACAGGAAGTGTTATGAAAATTGATACCCACACCATTTTCTTTTCAATTTTCTACAGAACCAATTGATATTATAAAATACTTACAATTACCAATCATCATGAGTATACCTTCTCAATATACAAACTCACATTTCGCACAGTTAGAATAAAAGTGACACAAAACAAATTGTATATTTTATTAAATTGAACCTTAACATGAAAGATACAAAACTTAAATTACAAAATCGGCGTGTTTCGTATTGGGTCCTTTTTGTTCTAAATATGCGATTTGTGTATTAGTAAGGTATACCTACTCATAATCCCCTCATCAGAAATTGCTCGGTCAAACCTTGAAATTGAGAATTGTTATACTTAAAACCTTACCTTAAACAGTAAAATACTTAACTAATACACACTTTAATTAGGATACATCGTTTTAAACTTCTTACATAAAAACGAAAATGCTCGGACAAAATAGCTAAGCGTAATACTCCACAAGTGCAGGTACAAAATTGCTATTTACTCTGGCATGTCTAGGTTTCACGACGTCATCTTAAGATTACTCCAAATTAATATATCCTGGCTGATGCCGTGATTCGTAATATTATATTTAGACGTGACACGCGCTCGTTTGTATCAATTGCAGTTGTCTGCCGTCTGATATACGGCAGACGGCACTTGCTTGGAACAATGGCGGCATAATGCGACATAATGACCCCGGGAGTGGTGGCGAAGCGACAACTTTTTCTGCGTACATCAGACGAAGATAAAATAAAATACACTTCACGCTTTTTAATCCCAAAGCGGGGTAGGCAGAGGCACTACGCAAATGCCCACAGTTCACCAAGCGTATTTAAGCCAACGTGACAGGGGGTGATGATGCCTACCACGCGTCTCGGGGTTCTATGCCCATGTCGTTTTAGTAACGTAGGGCACTACGAATGAATTGACACGAACGTTTATCGTGATTACCTTACCCATTGATCTTCCATGAAATAGTTGAACGCATTGAAGCAGTCGAAGGCAGGAAAAGCCGCTGGGGTGGACAATATCCACGTGGACATGCTCGGCGTTGTTACGAGATACCAAGTCTTATCTCGTATCTGGAAAACTAAATGGAATTGTACGCTTGTAATGAACGCTTGTACGGTGAAGGACAACATCGTGATGAAACCCGCACACCACAAGGTGTGTGAACCCTATAACGGCGATGGGCTCACCCCCTGTCACGTTGGGTTAAATACGCTTGGTGAACCGTGATACTTGCTTTAGCAAGTGCCTCTGCCTACCCCTCTTTGGGATTAAAAGGCGTGAAGTGTATTTTTTTTTTTTAAATGGAATTAAGACCTTATAATGAAAGTCCCAAAGAAGGAGGTTTTAGAATACAGGGACAATCGAATTTTATTAACTGTGTATTTGCCATCAGTTTACGTAAATCAGGAACATGGAGGCAGTAGTTACATGATCTTATTAGAAACCTGTAGTTGAAAGCAATGGTTTATTTCTCTCTGTCGAATCACTGAACATAGATTTGATTTGTATATATGTTGTAAATCGCCTATTATTTATCCTATTACTAGTTTTCTCGGCAAACATTTTTTTGCCAATACACGGGGTACAAAGACGACTTCCTGTCTTTGTACCCCGTGTATTGGAAGAAATACACCTTTTAAACCTTCCCTGGACTTCCACGTGTAATTCAAGACCAAAATTAGCCAAATCGGTCCAGCCGTTCTCAAGTTTTAGCGAGACTAAGGAACATCAATTCATTTTTATATATGTAGACAAGCTGTTCCCTGCAAACATTTGTTTTGCCATAGAAAGTCGCCTTTGCACCTCGTGTATTGGAAGAAATACAACTTTTAAAACTTCCCTGGATTTCCACGTGTAATTCAAGACTAAAATTAGCCAAATCGGTCCAGCCGTTCTCGAGTTTTAGCGAGACTAACGAACATCAATTCATTTTTATATAATAGAGATTATTTTGTTTCACGATATTGAGATTTTATAGACACAGATGCTAGTAAAAATAATTGCAGATGTTGTTGGAGCGTCCCACGGGGCGTTGGTCTCTGAAGTATACTGGAACACCAAATTAAGCTTTTTACACTGAAGTGTTCGTGCTCTATATGATGGAAAAGTTTATTTTCTAATCGACATGGACGTTTAACGGTCTCGTTTATTCTAACGCTCGAAATGCATAAAAGAGTCATTAATATCGCTGTGTGCGGCTTCTTTCCAACACAAATCGGCCTAATGAGAAGACCCCGTGAAAGCCTTTTAATTTCCCATTTGGTCCCGCCGATAGCATGACTGTTATTAATACAGGCTCCCCCTCATCCAGTGGCCCAGACATGGCCCGAGAACTTATCACTGACTATTAATTACGCCAAGATATGCACACGACAAGTTTTAATGCAACCGCTTCATTTGTTGCCGGGAAACCGTACAGACCACATCACCTATAATAATGGGAGCTCCGTACGAGCTCAGCAAGTGAACAACATCCAATTACACAAGCTCATGTTAAACTGGAAAATGGAAATATGAAGACAACATTGATTGTGGAGTGGCATATCGGAGACGTTATGCCGCCTGATAACTTTGTCCCACCGACAGCCGTAGCCGGTTACACGATCACAAATGTCAACCGATTTAACCTAATGCATAATCAAGATACTGAAATTCTTCCGTTAAATTATACAGGAGACGGTAGGTAATGCATAAATCACAATAAATGCAATGATAACTGGGAATTTACCTAATTGTGCGAATGGTGCGCGATACAGATCTGTTGTATTAAATCGGTGCGCGGGCGCAAGGGCTGTGACGCAAGATGGCGCAGCGAAGCGAGATGCAATTATCGCGGGTAGTCATAAAAGAAGACAGAATCAGATCGAGCGAAGCCGCGGGCGAGAGCCAGCTAGTCGCTAATAACACACCGCCAGCAGTATTGACTGCTGTTACAAATTGAACGCGGCCTGCATCTAGGTCTATTTAAATCACTATTTATTTCAATCGAGCCGCCTGTCGCCTCGGCGCAAGCGCAACCTTTTAGCAACGTTTCCACTGCCTTTAATAGAAAATGAAATGGCCGCGTGTATGAGTTACACTGTTGTATCCAGGAAATGGAGAGACGCCACACTTGATGAATGTACACGCTCAGTGAGACTGACTACCCGCGGCACCTTACACCATATATGTCTTGATACAGCACTTCTTCTAGATCGGCGGGTAATGGATTTTCCTGAATATGTTAATTTCTCGATGGAACTAAGCGATAGCAAACAAAATGAAAAGCAACAACTTGTCTCGTTAGAATTGCATTAATTTCAAATTACAACTTTCGATCCTATCGTAAACTAACGTTTAACATTTTATGATTGAAAATTCATCGAATCGCAGTTATCATTTGCTTATCACAACACTGAGTCCAAACCTGCAAGGACGGGTTCCTTTCATATGTAGGTATATACGATATATATAAACCCATGTTCGTAAAGCCAAAAATATGAACAAAAACGTTGTAGACATTTTGCCTCCTATGTTACTTTTAGCCTAAAAGTTAGGTTCTACAATAGTAACATTACCATTGCACAATCCATCGCTCAATAAGCCCTTGTCTTACTCCAGATTTCCCTTACGTCACCGTTTACGCCGTATTTTGGCTTGAAATACCTGTGGGTATCTAGCATATTTCTGTTTAAGTCCCAGACTAGCAAGTATATCATAATAAGTATAGCATAATATATCATTTTCAAAAATACGTTTTTTAGGACTTACTTTGTGGATCCAATTTAAGATGGTGTTGGATACTTAGAATATTTCCTATTTGTAGCTCTGTTAATGGTTTTCTGGTTCGGTCTGCTAAGACTTTTTTCCTGATAAAAAAAAGGTAGAAGGTACCCTTGTTTTGTTGCAAATAGGAAAGCGTGACACCTATAAGTACTTCACTTTCGTGATTGATCAATCCTGATGTCAGTTTTCCAGTTCATTTCCGACCTTCAATACAAACGGTCTTCGGTATGGCTTTTTGTGAACCCTATTGACTTGTCGCCTGTGATTTATTTGTCACATCGTCTCGGACAACGTAAAATGTCAGAAACAATCAATTTCATAATACGAAAACACATTAACACAGTGGCGTGCTATTGGAGAGGCTAGGTCCAACAGTAGACAAATATAGCCTGACGATAATGATGCTAGAGGCTAGGATACCAGACACATGGGAACCTGCTGTCTTGAAAGCTATAGATGACAGAATAAATCTTTAAAAACATGTGATTCTTGTAATCCACACTAATACTAACTTATTGTTAATAGAAACTTTAGGAGACAGGTAAGTGTGCCTGTTGAGAATTTATGGTTTAACTTGTGAAGGTATTGGCTATAAACCAGGTACAAAAGTGCTGATTTCCCTCAAAACAGCGTCTAATTATTCTACGGCCCATATACTACCGTCTCCTATTAAAATTGACACAAAAGTTGTTGTAAGTAAGTAGATCTGCCATTTTGTGCAAAGATTTAAGTCATAACAAAAAAATATTTAAATTCCTTATATTTAAATTAGTTTACATGGAAGAATCACTCTGAGCGATAAGGTCGCTTTTTGCAATAATACCATTGTAATTTTTTACATTTGTAATGTACAGTGTGCAATAAAGAGTATGTTCATTCATTCATTCAAAACCTTTTAGAAAACGTCCCGTGAGGAAAGAAGTCAAATAAAGTGTAAATAATGTATTAGGTTTATTTACAGCAATTCGGGATTCGCTAAAAACATCGGAAAATCTTGAAACATTCCTTGGAAGTTTGAATAATTGTTCTGAAAAAATAATACGACAAGTCATGTATATAATACAGTATAAAACTTAAAGTCCTGACTGATTCGTCAACGCCCAGTCCAAACCCATGATCCTAGAAAACTGAAATTTCTCACAGGGGTTCCTTTTATGACGTTTTCGTGAGAAAAAAAAAGGATTTATCAAAATTCATCTCCTAAGGGGGTAAAAAGAGGAATAGAAGTCTATATGCGAGAATTGTTCATTTTGTGTAAATTTTGAGCGGGTAATACATCGCAGGACGTCCATTAATAATTACAATAATATTAAGATCCTAATGTATTAAGTAGATGATCCCTAAAACACACAATTTTAAACATAGTCAGTATTTTATATAACGTAAATATTGGTAACAAACAAGAAACTTCTCAATTGAAAATTAATCTATTCGGTGTTAAGATACTGAGCACAGCTCACTCGAAGTAAGCCGTTGTGATGTATTCGGGCCTCCAGGCTTTTGCCATACTTCAAACTTGTCCAGTTTTGCTCTAACATGACAAGCCGTAATATTCCTCAATGTGACAGTAGAAATAACGGCCAGTGGGATTAAGCGAAATACAACGGTCGTAAAGTCTCATTAAAATTATGTTCAATAATTTCTATGTTTTAATACAGATCCAATGAAAACATTTGCAATAATTTTCTTGTGTCAGAGCGTTCAAGTTTTTGAATCGAAATACCTGGTTTTAACGGACACTTAAAATAACAGCTGTTACTTTCATATTTGTTAATAATAATTATATTGTTAATAGGTACTCAACGGAGATAATTTTAATAGGAGCCTTTGTTTCACTGCTGTTTCTAATGTAATAATAGTAATGTTTTTAATGAGAATAGTTATGAGCATATACTATAGCGCTGGTGTATATTATATTCTAATGGCTTTTTCTTTGGAAAGTGCTAACTTGGCAGCGCAACTAACAATGTTGATACTTTTGGCGTAAACAGTACTTTCCGAGTTTACAATTTTACACTGCGACATCCTGCGCTAGCTCAGCACGGATCAGGGCGTTTGGGTGACCTCGCCGAGAGCAGAAACAGAGTGTGGTACTATCTAAGGGCGCCAATACCCATTAGCCGTGTGGTGACGGCGAATAGAATACATGTGTCACCACCCCAGCCCAACTTTTCCCATCATGGGGGTCGTAAGAGGCGACCGAGGGAGCTCTCCAGAGAACGGGCAGCAGCGCTCTCTGTGAGTTAAACCACAACACCAACTGCGATCGCCAACCCGCCTGCCAAGCGTGGCGATTACTGGCATCACACCCCAAATGACGGATCTCATTTGGGGAGGCCCTTGTCCAGCAGTGGACGTTATGTGGCTGATGATGAATACCCAAACAAGGGGCATACATTTATAATGAAGAAAACCACACCCTGCTTCCGACAAAGCCCTTCCCCTTTCCCAAGAAAATACAATGACCTAAATGAGGGTATCAGCTCATTTATTTGTTCTTGGCATTGTTATTATAAGTTACAATACTAAATGCTAATTACTTCTATGTTGTAGAGTGTAAGTGCGTGTGTGTGTGTGAAAAGGGGAATGTGGGGAACCTGTAGGAGTTGCCCGCAAATCAGGAGCAGCAACCAGTGATCAGGGGAGAATAATCTACAAAAAATACTACAACCATATACCATACTTATAAGAAAAAACAGACTGCACAGTCGTCGGCCTTAAATATTAAGCCGTTAGAGCCATACCTCAATGAAAGTCCACAACCTATGAGAGGATCGCATCGAATGCGCGAATTATATGTCGATTCTCTATCATGCGTCGGATTTATATCAACGGCATTGTCAATTGTAATAACTCAGACCGACATCTCTACCTATTTGTGCCGGTTAATCAGGTACCTATAGTGTTGTCAACGCTTTAATGTACGACCTGAGACTAAAGATGAAATTTACGCGGCGTTATTTTACTGTACGAGACGATACTTTGGCGGCACAGTGCAGGACTGTTGGAGCGTAACACTTCCGGCTGTTTTCGATTGGCAAGGTTATCAATATTTTCATACGTAAACTGTCATACATTAGGCAAATATTGCTAAACAAGCAATTAAAAAAGGTGCGTCTGTTATCAGGAGGTCATTATCGTCCACCAAGATGACTTACCAGTTGAAACTTAAATGAAAGGTATTTAAGTTTCTACTGGTAAGTTGCCGCTAAATCCTCAATCGAAAGAAATAGACCTGTTAGACAGATTATAAACTGAGTAAGAGGCTACGCCTCTTTCATTAGTAGGTATATTAAAAACAATTCCGCCAAATTATTCAAAATGCTCTTTCGTGCATTTCATGCGAACAAACCGCTGCTACGTACAGAAAATGCAATGCGAGAACGCAACTCCGAGCAATACAAAAAAAATGCCACCCGCTCGCCTCTACACGAAGAATCCTCAAGCATTTAGATCGAATAACGACCAACGTGAAACAGTTGCACTCAACAAAATATGCCTTTTTTATAGATATATATTACACACTTATGACATAACTCATACCACTTCCCTAAAGCTGCTGAAACCGATGAGAATAAAGATAATAAAAGTCATAATTCAAACTCGTTAAGAGAAGTCACCAATCAAATAACACTTTGCACAGATAAACGTTTCCGTGACTGTACCCATAAAACGGCGCTGTACAGTAAGCGACAAATAACTTAGATAACGTTTTATACGGCCGTCTAAACGCTTGTATCTGAACGGAGATAATATTTTAATAATTATTAATGGATCGGAGTCGAACCCGCAACGTTCCACCGTATGCCACTTCCACGAACACTTTAGATGTTAGGTATGTGATGTTTTGTGAAGGTAATTTTAATTATATTTTTTTCGGGAAATATTTTTTTTTATGATATCTGCCAGATCAGCCACAAAAACCGTGTAAATAAACGATTATTATCATTTCTACCGAGGATTTTTATTTCCGTATTAATTGATATTTCGGCCCGCTACTGCCTACAGTCTACATTCGAGAACTCGTTTAGAATTTGTCAGTTCTTTAGCGAATTATAGTCTAACAACCACGTGTAACTTGTATACATATTTATCTCATAATGATATCTTGGGTAATTTATGCTTTATGGAAACGAAAGGAAATATTGTTATCAAAGAGTTAACATCAGAATATTTGTAAGCGATTTGTGGTGATAGGACCAATTATATACGCTTCTGAATACTACATTAATAAAAACAAATTTCGACTCTTTGGCCGAACTTGATAGAGATTTGTTCTTTGATTTGAGTTTACGGGAAGAGTTGAGGTATGTTTCCACCGAGCGGACGGCACGGCATCGGATAGCACCGTGTTAGCAAAATGTTATGGTTTGGTAGTATGATAGATCACGTACAATGAAATTTGTACTTATGGTATATATATACTTGGTATGTCTGCAAACATAATAATAGGCTTGAGATTAATTAATAACAAAGAGATTGCTCAAGCACTTGCGAAAGTGGAGACGAACCGGCTATAAACTCCTTAGCAAGGAACAGCTCCAGTATGACTTTTGAGTAATGAAGGACTAAGGAGGAGGTTCTCAATTGAGACTATAAGTTCGTTTTTTTTTCCATATTTGCTTCGCCAGAACGTTCGACTGGGTTTTTTTTTAAATCACTATAAACAAGTGTTTGATCACCATCCTGCCTGATGTTAAGCAGCGACGTGGTCTACGATGGAGCACACTTGTTCAGTAGGTACCTATTCACGCCAGTGACTTGAAGACCTTCAAACTATACTGCGCAGGAAACACAGACTCCGACAAGTCGTTCCACATCCTGGCGGTTCGCACTATGAAAGTGGACGCAAACCGTTTGGTTCGCGTAAATGGCAAATCCACCTGGTATGGATGACGTCTTGCCGTTCTCCTGGTTGTCCTATTGTAAAAACGCGATGGGGTTATTAGGTTATGCAACTCCGTAGCACACTCTCACCGTTGGATGAACCAATTTTGATAGTCTTTTGGCTTGTAACTGGTGCTTCCTGTGTCGGGTCTGTGTTGTCAGTTCTGACAGTGGCGAAAACCATATGAGAAAACCATAGGTTTTTTTACTGGTTCAAATCTTTTTAGCTCAAAGCTATACTGTGCCGCATTTTCATTTACCTGTAGACAAAGACACACTTTCACTCCAGACAAACGGAAACAAAATATTACCGGCCTATTTCACGGTAAAAAAAATAATAACAACAAACTAAAAAATATTTCCCCGAAAAAATTTAACACCTGTGCCAAGACTTGGTACGTTATAAATAAGACGTCTGGGGAATTGGATATAGACCAAGAAACTACTCGTGAAAATATGCTTCAAACGACTAATTACCAAATAATATGTGGTGCATTTCAAATTCAGCTACTCAAGTAAATTATACGATTACCAGTGACAATTTAATCTTTTCTGTCGGGGAGTTTCTTGATAAACAATTATCGAAGTTAACTATCATTAAGATTCGCGAATTCTTTTTTCTCGGCAGCAGTTTCTGCCAGGTCAGACGTATAGCAATAATCCTTTAGTCCCATGTCGTAGGTGGATTTGGTAGCTGGCTATGGCACGGGAAATAATACACCTATTGCGTAGCTAAGTAGTATGTAGCTTCCAAATGTGTTTATTCTTTTCCGTGCCGTAGACCTACCAAATTCAGAAACCTACGAAATGCAACTAAGGGGCAATA
This sequence comes from Conopomorpha cramerella, assembly GCA_012932125.1. Taxonomy (NCBI): domain Eukaryota; kingdom Metazoa; phylum Arthropoda; class Insecta; order Lepidoptera; family Gracillariidae; genus Conopomorpha; species Conopomorpha cramerella. The sequence goes on along the minus strand of SJJU01001568.1, from coordinate 9,691 downwards.
CTATACCTAGTGCAAAAAATGCATAAGCAGTTGGGATTCACTTGATTGGAGCCCCACATAAAAGGGAAGACTTTCTCCAGAAAATCATAGAAGCAAAAACGATACCTTTTTTATTACTTGGGACCTTCTATGACATCATACCTGATAACTAAATTGATTGACGATGATGTTTAAGTGCTAAGCACAAAGGGACTAGATGGCGCCACACCTTCTAACCGTAATAACTAAAATGACAACTTGAAAATACATAACATTTTAGAATCTGTCAAATCTTCAGCTACATTTTATTACGAGTATTCCTCAGACCAAAAACAGCTAGATTTGCTATCAGAAACTGACGTAAAAATTAAAACAAGACAACGATAATAATAAACATACAGTAGTGAAAGAGCAAGAGATATATATCATCTGTCCCTTACTGCGTAACAGGGTAAGTCTGAATCCAAACTGTCAGTAGGTAGGTAGGTGGTAGTTATAGTAACAGTTTGGATCCAGAAGTACATCGAATTCCATAAATTTTGGTGGGAAAGAGACAGACTGCTGGTACGCGGCTTGCAAGTCTAGTTGTGTTTGGTTTGAGAAGTATTCATAGCATTCATCTGTTTTTTCAAGAAATTTGATGGAGTAATGCCTATGTTTCTGTCCTTTAAATGCCTACAACCTGTACGTGGATTATTTATCATCTGACATCATTCCGGCCAACGTATCCCGAATGAGTTGACAAATGAAGTGCTCACTCCATCAGCCTGCACTTGACTTGGACATGACAGATGTCTGCGGTGGCCTTCATCGCACCATAAAGAGCCGGCATCACTGCAATCACCTTAACGGAATAGTGGTCACGATCACCTATTCAGATTTCGCTTTATGAAGAACTACTAGTGGGGATAATTCTTTAGGAAGTAAGGCTCAATGGATAAGTAGAAAACATGTTGTTGTCTTGGAGTTCAGTTTGCTTTAATCTGCCGACGTGGAACAGCGATCTGTTGAGATTTTGCCATACTAAGGTTTAAATGGAATTGGAAATTATGATACATAATATGAACGATATCTACATAAGAGTTCATGTGAGAAGCTGAATCGATTTCGCATTTGTTTTTCGTTGTTGTTTTTTTTTTGGGTTTGTTACCAATATTCACAGTTAAGACAAGAACGATTTCGGTGGGTAAATAGTTACTGCATCTAAAGTAGGTAATTAATTCTCAAAAAGATAAAAAAACAATAGCAAGTATCCATGTAGGTACGTGTGTATAATCATTACAGATTCTTTACATATCATATCATACATATCATGGGAATTTGTGCTTTTTTACTAAACTAATAAATCGCATGTTCTCATGAAAATAAATATAATGTTACGCCCTTTCTTCTCATGGCGACATGATTTCCATAGAACTACTATCGAAATACAGCTTAAAAGGATATCCGAGAGTTTTTAGCGATGTTCTTACCAATTACCGTATTCATTGTCCATTACAACTGGTTCGAACCCGCAACCTCCCGATTACAAGTACAAGTACCTGAATACTAGGCCACAGCCGCTCCTAACCGGTACATGTAAGTAAATGTATTATATCCAAGATTAGCTGACCCGACAAACGTTATTTAGCCAATACACATTATTGTTTGCTTGTATTAAACATATAAACCTTCTTGTGGTGACGTCGAGTAGAATACATGTGTTACCACCCCAGCCCAACGTGGCCGTACGACCGTAGGCCACCTAAGGCCACCTCTCCAGCGCTTTCTATGAGTTAAACCACAACACCATTGCGATCGCCAACCCGGCTGATCCCTGCTCATGAAACATTCGTCAAGAATCATTCTACTAAACTACTAAATAAAAAAATATAATAAAAAAATATCTACTAATTAGAATCCGTTGCGTAGTTTTAATGATCTGAGCATACATAGGGACAGACAGCTTCCTTTGTTTTATACTATTGTATTGATGTTTAACATGACAACTTGATAGAATTTCTTCCTGATCTCTAACAAAACATACACCTACGGTCGTATTCCCAACAAATCCCTAGTGTACCGAAAAAGGGAAACGAGCATTCAATGTAATCACGTATGAATGTGGACGAGTATTACGGGATATGCCATTACCTTTACGTGTATAAATCCCATGTCGCTTCCTACACCTAGGGAGGAGGCGTGACGTGCCTACCATGCGACAAACATCTGTTGGCGCGTGGCTAATAACTTTGGCATACAATTTAAGACAACTGAGACTCGTTATGATGGATAGCGTTAACATTATCATAATACAAGCCTAAACAAAGTACCTGCCCTTATTTAGGAAGAGAAAAATACAGTAATATCAAGAAATCTAAATAAATATTCAGCTCTCACGCGCCAAGAGATCCTTGTCGCATTGTTTTTTCGTTTGTAATTTACTGAAACGAATATCCTACACTACGCTTCCCTAATACGCCCCAATATAGGTAAAACTCCTAAAGGTCACGATATAAAGCTTTTACACCTTAAAAGCTTTTTGTTATGACCTTTAAACAAGTTACTGAAATAAATATACTTACCGTTGTATCTGAAGGCAAGTGTCACTTCAGAAAATGAAAAACATCTTGTGATTAATTTACTTACAAATTTATTTTACACACATAATGTATGTTTGTATTTTGATCCGTGGAAATGTATAATAATGTAGGAAGAAATGTACAAAAATATCGAGCAAGACGTGCTAACACCGGTTTGGTATTAAAATTAAAATCTATGGTTGGTAGTATCGGAACATTTAGTTACTGTATAATAGTTATAGATAGTGTAAGAGAAAATAAAGAAAACTTTTGAAATTATAGTAAATAAATTATAAATTCTATTGAAAATAAAATACGAACCCTATAACGGCGATGGGCTCACCCCCTGTCATGTTGGGTTAAATACGTTTGGTGAACCGTAGGCACTTGCTTAGGAAGTACATCCGCCTACCCCGATTGGATTAAAAGGCATGCAGAGTTTTTTTTTTAATAAGTTTGGGAATATGGAGACGATGGATTTGTAGGGCAAGTCGATAAAGAAATTTATATGGGTAATAATCGAGGTCGGTTGAGTAGAGGTATTGGAAATTGATGTATTAGATTAGTGATGTTCTAGCGGGCGGCATGTGGTGTGCGAAAGTACTCGAAACCATAGATCATTCTAGAAGCAAGCAGCCAACACCACAATATTTTTTCCATTATGTGGATAAATTTTTACATAAAACGTAGCAAAAATAATTGCTTCCAAACCCCGTCATAAAATGAAAAATGTTATAAAATTAAGTATTCTGACAGTCAGTTTATTTGTCAAAAATATGAAATATACCGATATTGAAACCGTTCGTCTCCACTAGAAAGTAAGTTAATGCGCTCAAGATATTTCATAGATAGCCTAATTTATTTGTTTCGAGGATTATCAATTATTGTTTTTATTTTATTTGAGTTATTATTAGACATAACGTGGGACTATCTCCTACGTCGGAGCACATTTGAAGTATTTTGTTTTTGCATGTTTCTTATGTCTGTAGTCTTAGACAAAATAACTTTTATATTATATCTAACTAGCTACACACCCCGGCTTCCCACGGGTGGAACGGCGATCTAGATTTTGTTTATTAAAGATCTAAGCATACGTAGAGATATACTGACAGAGGCAAGCGATTTTGTTTTATACTATGTGGTCGATTTTTGATTCACGCCCCAGTTTCACTCGCGGGAAAATTTCCACCGGCCAAATTGAAAACCACTTTTATATTGTCATTTTTTTATTGCGTTCTACAATGGTAGTCCTTAGGTGGTAAATTAACGGTTAGTGCCATTACATTGTAGATCCAGACTGACATAGCAATATGGCGTAGGACAGAGGTAGATTCATATAATACCTCAAACCTTGTTCAGACTATTAGGAATACCTCTATATAGAATGTTTGTAAACCTTATGGCATAGTGACAAGAAACATACTGTATTAGTCAAATTGCACTAAGTAGTATGAAAACTGTGAATGAACCAGCTCTTATTAATCTATCTGTACACACATAGACACCGCGATCGAGAAGGAATATTAAGTAGGAACTGTGAAAGGTTTGATCTGCCACAAATCAAAAACTTTATAATACCTGTAGCTTGTACAGGAAACATTAATCGTTGACAATTAGCAGCCAGCGTGTTCTGGACACACACTGACACCAGCTGGCCTAGCAAACTCGTCAAGAGAGACACGACATAGAACAAATACGCGCTGTGATTGGCTGCTATGTCACACATTGTGCGACTTAGCTTGTTTCAACTAATCGCAGTGACTGGTATGTCTTGTAGTGGCGAAGCTAGGGGGTAAGCCGGTAGTACAAGACAAGCCTATGCCAGGCACATTAACAAATATTTTCAAGGAAATTGGAAATTAAGTAGCGTAAGGATTTATTATAGCTCAAATAAGTAAGGCAAATAAAAATATCTAAATAAGCATTGGTTAAGTGCCTATTTTTCACTACCGACATACCTCCTAGCTTTGCCACTAATGTCTTGTCATGTCTTTCTTGGAGCGCATTGGTAGGGGCAGCTGTGTACCTGTGTCTTTATCTGCACGGAGTGTCGGCGACGTGGCGACGACTTGGCAACACAGTGACAACGCGCACCACTCATTGCTCTCACCCTATACGCGTCATAAATAACTTTGTCAATCCGCGAACTTAATAGTATAATTTATCCGTAGCAGGACAACATAACGACCGATGCTGATATCAAACCAGAATGGCCACGAGGTGATAATAGTGATTCGTGAATAATGACGGCTGATTGTACACACTCGCCCAACTGTTGGGTTATTACACAAATTCCGGGATTTGCTGAGTTTTCTCGGAGACATTCCCATTAGCCATACACTAAAATAGAAGAGGAGGGTGGGGATTGTTGGAAAAAAAACAGTAAAATTATGCAAAATTATTTGCGTGAAAAGAGAAAATTAGAAAGGTCAGTTGACCGTATGTAAAAAGTCCTGAGATATCATTTATTATATTTAAATTTATTATATCTACAAATTTTCCAAGTACTCTTCCGCTATAAAAGCAATAATACTCATAAAATTCCGTTGAGTACTTTACTCGTGAACGAATTATGAAACATTTAAGCAAACTTTCGCATATTATAATAATAGTCAGGTATCGTAAAATGCCTAACAAGTAGTTGAATAAAGAAATACATAATAATATGTGTCACTACCGACTCACACATTGATCGTTAATGTGTTGTATCATACCATAAAGTGACATGCAATTTTAAATAATAAAAGGATACCTGAATGAAATCTGAGCGATAAGGTCGGTTTTTGCAGTCTTACCTTTGTATATTTTATATTTATAATGTACAGAGCCGTGTGGTGACGGCGAATAGAATACATAAGTTATCACCCCAGCCCAATTTTTCCCGTCGTAGGGTTCATAAGAGGCGTCCGAGAGGACCCTCCAGAGGACGAGCAGCAGCGTTCTCTGCAAGAGACCACACCAACACTGCGATCGCGAACCCGCCTGCCAAGCGTGACGATTACTGGCATTTCCCCCCAAATTATCGTGGAAATCATTGGGGAAAGCCCTCGTCCAGCAGTGGCTGATGATGATGAACGTACAGAGTGCAATATACATTAAAATTTTTGTAACGTGCAGAAGGCGATAGCGATTCGATCGTGACAAATTAAGATCTGTGATATCTGCCTACCCCTCTGATAAACCGACGTGAAGTATGTACATAGTGCAATAAAGAGTAAATTAGGTACATTCCAATATTTATTAATTAAATATTCGAATCCCGGTGTTGGCTCACTTGCAACTTTAATGACATTTTACAAGGAAGATTCAAACGTTGCGTGAAACAAACATGGCGGGCATTGAGACCAGTCATATCTTTGCCGTGTGTAAAAGTCGTGTTTGCGACGGTTAGGATTCCTCCCTATATATTAATGACAAATACTATTTTAATAACCTTACATAAATACTTACTTTCGTGTTGATTCGTACTCTAAATGCCTGAGAAATATAAAGTATGCATTCTGAATGCTTCCGAAAAACGACGTAATCAGCGACCTAATGGGGAATTTTATTTGACATTTTTCTGACAGAAATTCGGGCGGAGAACTGTCATTAATGTCATACGTTCCAAACAAAGTTTGACAGTAATAACAGTTTTCCGCCTGAAGATCTGTCAGAAAAACGTCAAAGAAAATTCCCCCATTGATATCCGAGTATTTGATGAGCACCTATCATGTTCATCCTTATTGTCCATTTATAGTCTAACACCCTTACCATTAAACGCATTGTTATTTATATTTATATATCAGAGCCTATGTACGCAACGCAACGCTCGTACGGTGAAGGATAACATCGTGATGAAACCCGCACACCACAAGGTTTGTGAACCCTATAACGGCGATGGGCTCACCCCCTGTCACGTTGGGTTAAATACGCTTGGTGAACCGTGGGTACTTGCTTTAGCAAGTGCCTCTGCCTACCCCTCTTTGGGATTAAAGGCGTGAAGTTTATTTATTTTTTTATTTATTTTGGTATTTATACAACGTTTATTACAGGTCTACTTGAACTGGTTATTCCGTATTTGACATACAACTGACAAGTTAAGTTGAGCTTTGTGTATCTTCGAAATAGCAATTCCGCCTATAGTAATAAGGCCCTAACTGTCAGGTTAAAAGTGATTTAGAATACATCATGTCTCCGAAGGGAGTATCTACCCCATTATGGATAATCCTATATCATGCCTACCTATCATACCTAGCCGACATACCTACTAACAAAACAGTATATAGTAGACAAGACTAGAACATATGTAGGTACACACATACATACAATTCAAGCCTTTTAATCCCAAAGCGGGGTATGCAGAGGCACTTGCTAATCTAGTGCCCACGGTTCACCAAAGTAAGCACTATATTTTATTTTACATGTAAGTACTATATTTTATTTGACAAAATGAAGTTACATAAAAACCTAAGTATGTTGAGGATGGTTATTGTATCGTGAAGCCGTATATGCAGAAAAAATAAACTATCTTTAAGACAATAATTTAGTTCTTCTAGAAGCTATGTCAGAGTGATAACATGCGCGTGCGCTGCTAAGAAGACATTGCCGTTGATAGGCCTATGTCCGTCCAGCGAGGCCCAATTAAACCATAGCGACAAACCAGTTCCAGCGCGCCGTGTGACGTACGCAGATGCGCTCCACTCACTCCACTAATCGCACGCATTCATTTGAATCTATTTAGGTAAATGTCCCCGACACGCTCGGTGGAATGTATACACATACTTGACACATCTCGGATATTGTTTATTACGGCGCTGTAATTATGATGACACCGAGGAAAGCTAACAGGTATTTTGAAGGAAAAAAAGAATAAACATTCGAACCAATCTCGAACAAGATCTGAGAGGTGATTAGAACGAGATTACATAAATCACGGCTAGATAACCGATGGCAATTAATAAAAATTTTCAATTTTAAACACGGAACGTTTTTATGTTGCAGCCGAATGGAACGGGAGTTTGGGTGACAGAAAATTGGTTAGTGACAACAACTTAAAATCCACCGTGCCGCGGCAGTTCTGCATCTGTCCGTCCATCGAATGACATAGCTTTGAAACATCTGGACAAAATACATACATACATATGAAAGCTTCACGTCATCTCCCAGAACAGGAGGCAGAGACAATGGGATTATATATTCCTTATGTAAGTAAACTTGGGACTATTGAAATTGACATACCTATTGGCGTAACATATTAATCGTAAAAGCAGACGCGGGCGATTAATATACTTAAGTTATACTGACTTAGGTACAAACTACAAGAATTAGAAATATTGCAAAAGTTTTAATTTAAATCGCTGGTGAGCACGTAAAGGACGATTTTCGGAAACTAAAGCCTTCAGGTAAGCGGTTAAATTTATGGCCATTCAAAGTCTTTTCTGTTGAGTTAGTACAACCTCGTGAATCCCTGTACTAAAACATAAGATAGTTCATTCTCGGATAACATTACGATCATGTCCGATGGGACTTTTGTGTCTCTTATATACAAGGGCCACGGCTGAGGTTCGCTATGATAAGGTGAGTGAATAAATAATGGTTGTTCCCAAGTGATATTGTGTTTCACGTCCGTCGTAGGACACGGCCCGAGCGGTATCGGGCCTGAGGGCGAATTATTGCACAAATACCGAACGAGACCGGCGGCGGCGGCGGCGGCGGGGCCAATTCGACCCGGTGGTGTCTGGTTTCATTGCGCCGCGTCGCCTGCCCTTTCTACACCCGACGTGTATTGATAACATTCTGATCACAACATATTACACTAATTAAACGACTGCCTATCACATACACGGCGGAACAATATGTAGTGATCAGTCGTACATCTGTATCGTTCGCCAGCTATCGGCTAGATACCATCCGCAGTATTGTTAATCCGGTAATTTGAATTTATTGCGGCACCGGCAAATGGTTTCTGTATGGCGGTGCGTATCGCGTGGCCGATCGACACAGCGGCGGCTGCCGGCTGCGCGTGCGCCGATGCGACAACGGCCAGCATTTGAATCGGCCCCGGTGCTGCCATTAATCTCATTACTAGAAATCGGGAGGCAGTACAGCACGTGTTCCCTTCAAGTTCTCTACTGAGACATAAACAATTAGAGTGAATTTATTCACCTTGCAACTAATTTATTGTTGTTCGACGTCTATTAGAATCAATATTGTTAAGCTTCTGTTTTGAGAGACGTGGTCTTGGGGCGGCAATGTTAAAGGTTTATAATAGCAATATAGATCAGCCCGGGGATATCTCCGCACCATTTTACTCTTATCCTACAATACTATGCATATCCAAAGATGGGTTCTGTAGTCTGCAGCCAGTTCGTTTCAGTTGGACGTCGTGGTACAGTTGGAGTCATTTATTAATGCACAATAGATTCGCTAAGTGAAAATATATGGTATAATAAACCATTCTAATCTGGAACGCAAAAAATATCAGTTGTATTTCTTTCAAGCATTCCTAAGTGATTTTCGGTTTGAATGGGCTACACTATACGATAACTAAATATCACCTTAGAATTGGTCTGTCCAAGTCCAATTTTCATAATTTAAATTATTAAGGACACAAGACATGTTGTAAGTATGTAAGTTTTATGCTTTTATGTAAACAAAGGAGAAAATGTGTAAAAGTATTAAGAAGCTACGATAGTATGAGAAAACATCGCTAAGTACATAGTAGCTATAACTTGGTTTATGTAATTCCCAATCAGCCTATAAAAGTAGTAACATTTTCTCTAACTGAATAAAAACGGAGTTAAAAACTACTCTGCGAATCCGACTTTGAAAAATATTTTTTGTATTGAAAAATGTACCAATACATAGTATAAAACAACTAATACTACTTTACCAAATATATTTGAATTAATTTTGTATTCTGATTAAAGAATTTCTAGAACTCTTAAAAATCATATATAATATAGCAGGGACTAAATATAAAATATAAAAAATATTAGCATAACGTTTGCGCGGCAGCTAGTATCCACATAAATGTCGAAAATTTTTTTTTTTGTTTAATTAGGTACATACATACATACACTTCACGCCTGTCTCCCAGAGGGGTAGGCAGAGACTACAGATCCATTTGTCACGGTCCTGACATACCCCTTTCGCTTCATCTACATTCA
>SJJU01001567.1:0-41058 GCA_012932125.1 Conopomorpha cramerella | reverse complement strand
AATACGCTTGGTGAACCGTGGGCATTTGCTTTAGCAAGCGCCTCTGCCTACCCCGCTTTGGGATTAAAAGGCGTGAAGTATGTGTTTGAGAAACGAAAAATATAAAGAAGGGTTTTGATGACCTGAGTACCTAATCAACTGTTAGTGGAATGCACATTTTCTGAGCAGAAATTATAATTGTAATTTTGGGACCTGTTAATCCCAAAAATTATCAACGATCAACAGGTAGGTAGGTAGACCAAGTCTTATTACAAAACGTTGGGTATCTTTAGCTTTCTAACTCTAGCATTGTTTCTTTCACCTGGTAAACGTCAAAATGAGATGGAAGATTGTTGGACCAGGAGTCCAGGACTAAAGATGAAACAATTCTTAAGTATATGAACAGTTAGATGAACCTGTTGGATGTTCGCGAAATTAGTGGTCATAGCTTTTAGAAACAATAAATAAACAATAATATTGCCGGGTCATTTTTGCACACAGTTGTACCTAACCCCAAACTAGAATACCCAATACTATGCGTGCCGCATATTCTTAAGTACATAAGTAACACCCAGACGCACACTTTTGCTCATCACTAAAGCATTATGTCTGTGGCGGGAATCGAACCAGCGACCGACGTCGTAAAGGCAGATGACCACTAGCCCATTCCGGCCGTCAAATACATTGTAACGTAGTTAACTATTGTATAGATAGATGTAATGAATTGATACTGGCCCGCACGATTGTAGGTTAGCGGAGAAAGTAGATTGTCTGAGTCATTGCTGGCCGGATGAGGTAGATATAGGCAGATAGGTACATATGTACTATTACTTGTTTAGTACTTGTTCTAAGGACCTACCTATCTAGATACATACTGCTTCTAAAATGAGCTCAACAACGTTTCTAAGACCATTGTTCGGCGTCCTTTTACTCTCTGTATAATTTGAACATAGCCCGACCGTTGGTAGGTAACGGTCGGCTAAGAAAACGGTCTACCACTTTTGATGACACCTAGCTGTGTCACTAAAACAGCAATAAGGTAGAGTTGTTATATTGTGACAAATGAAAAATTAACCTTAACGTCTAATGGCATGCATATGACTTTCATCCTTAGGGTATCCGAGCCGATTATTGGCTGACTGAACCTACCAACTTGTATTGCTCTACACTCTACGTTATTTTTTTCTGCTAATGTGTTTATAATTATTTAAGTATAATGATGAAGAAGCCCTTTAAAATCATGAGCCCTTAGAATGTATATGTACTTGAAAGCCAGTTATTTTCTACTTCTGTCCTTCTCTGGTGACTTACTGAATGAGTGAGATAGAACTATAACATAATTACTAACACCTTCGTCCCAAGACAGAACTTACCATCTATTGGACTGTAAAACCATGCTAATTATTAAAAAAAACTCTATCCCCTCAGCCCAACCCCTCCTACCAGTTCGGTTTCGACGTGAACGATGACCAGTACACCAACTACCAGAACAGGAAGGAGCAGCGCGAAGGTGACGTCATCAAGGGCTCCTACTCCGTGGTAGACAGCGACGGATTCATTAGGACCGTCACCTACACCGCTGATCCTAAAGAAGGATTCAAGGCTGAGGTAAGGCAACTCTAAGTCTTTGGTCCCAAAAAAAGTATGATGTTTATTTTCCCGCGTGCTTTTTTTCTTTTTAATTTATTTGACAAAGTTTTTTTTTGCAAAGAGGTGAGTGAAGCGAACTGCAGTAGCTCGTGGAATGTTTTAATTTTCATTACATAATTAGTTACGTACGACCTCCACGACAGTTGCACGCGACAAATAGTTGCAGCCAGAAGTTTGCTTCAGAATAGCCACCAATAGATTTAGGAAATCGTAGTGTTCATTCGCTTAAATTATAATTTTAAACCTTGCTCTTAACATTTAATAGACGAGGTACTTACAATTAATTATCAAAACAATCAATCAATGAACTTAAATATAAATAGCACACTGACTCGAACGAAGCCGTTGAGCGAGAAACCGATGTAAAAGATAGGAAACTGTACTTACGTCTATGTATAGTTAGGTACGTACATTAGGTCTGGATCATAACGGGTTTAGTTCCTTTTACTCTGCCTACACCTATAATACTAAGACAGAGATCTCCACGGCTGCTCACGGAGCATTTTATGTTCCTAAGTCAGCCTACGCTTGTAAGTAACCACCTCAGCAGGGTTTGATGCAAAGCAAGCAACAGCTTAATAATATTTTTATCTCTCTGAAATGAACGACTGCTTGCCTAATTTTCCTTTGTACGTTCCAGAAAAGTTAGTCAAAAACAAGCGGGAAAAAATCGACTTCCCAAGCTACTTCAAAAAAAACTAAACGTGGCATAAAAGTTTGCATATAATTTAAAGCGTGTCCTGATATGGACAATGCTACATATCTACAATAAACGCCAATATAAAGCAGTTATCACACATTCAAAAACATGGTGTGGTTATTAAAAAATCACATCAAACATTCAGCGCACACTCAACAAAACAGTCCTTGCAACACTGTACAAGTGAAGCAAATATATACACCGTATAACAACAAGCAATAAAACAGTCAAATCCTCCGCAGGTTTCCCGCCAACCTACTGACATCGTGGTGAAGATCCCCACGCCGAAACCCCAGGCCTTGCACCAGACGCCACAGCAACCCCAGCAAGCCAGCCCACAGTACTACCGTTACCAACAACAGCAATAAACTCCACTCTATCAGAACTTAATTTCACCGAATAACTGTGACAGTTTGAAAATGTACGTGACTGATATGAAATACCGGTTATTTGTGATACCATTTAAATAGGGAGCTTTTCAATTGTCTTTTTTTGTTACATTTCAGACGCAATATTTTATTTTTATCTCGAAAATGTTTCCGTTAAAGTATCATTGCGACGGGTAGCAATTTATAATATCCGGTGGTAGATTTAGGTAATTTTAATCCAATTCTTTATCCTCATTCGAGGGTTAAGATCTCAGGGAATATAATTTATTAATATCTAATTACCTTCCTACCTGTTTAGTTCACTTGCTTACCTTAGAAGTACCTATAGGTAAGATTTACTGTGTTCAAAATTAATTCGTAACTTTTTTTTTAATATGGCAATTATGCCGGTAGAAAAAACTCTTAAACATTTAAAAAAAACTTTTAATCTGTGTTTATATTAATTTTAAATACCTACTTAGGTCGGTAGATAATGTTTTCTGTGCCTAATTATATTTATACATTTTCTTTAGGAAATGTACTTAGTTTAGGTTAACGCTAGCTTGTTGTTAAGTGGTGTGCTGTTTAGTCAAATGATTTGAACTATTTTGTTCATTATTGTTGAATAAGAAACGACTAGAACTGAGTGCCAAATCGGTTACCAGTAAAATGTAATGTTGTTTTAACAATAAAAACTTTTAAAAAATTAACATTGTTGTTTTCAATTTTTTCTCGGATGAGTTTGGAACACCTTATTAATCCTTTACTAGGCAAAGGGTATATGATTCCCACTTTATTTTGAACCCTATTCCGTTGAAATACATACAGTCATATGGAAAAATATCTTCTGTTCCTTACTGCGTATCACAGGGTAAATCTGGATCCAAACTGTCAAATTCGTAGTAAAAGTGACAGTTTGTATGCAGAAGTGCATCATTTTCCTTACATTTTAGTGGAAAAGAGACAGACTTAGGGTGGTCCGCGGCTTTCAGATGAGAGCAGAGAAACAGTCGTGAAAACATGATTAGGCGGCGTCCAAAAAGGGACGCGAACTGGCATTATATTAAAAGTTTAAAATACTTTTTTTGAATGCTTATCTTTGGTTACCATGATACTCGGTTCCGTAATACAGTCATTGCTAATAATCTATAATGGGAAATTTTCATTGACGTTTTTCTGACAGAACTGTCATTACTGTCAAACTTTGTTTGTAAAATATGACAGTAATGACAGTTCTCCGCCCGAAAATTTGTCAGAAAAACGCCAAAGAAAATTCCTCATTTAAAAATTAATTGAAAAATGTGTTGGTGAGCGCTTAACTCTGGAAGGGCTGGTCCGATTTCGCTCATTATTTTTGTTGTCGTGATTATTAATTACAGCAGAAGGTTCTTATGGGACCAAACGGGAAGCACCAGCTTTCAAATATTAAAAAAAAACACCCAAATCGGTTCGACCCAGGCGAAAGTTCTGAGGTAACAAACATAAAAAAAAATACAGCCGAATTGAGAACCTCCTCCTTTTTTGAAGTGGGTTAAAAATACTCCTTGTAACACGCCCAGTACAGAAAATGTCGAAAAAGACACCCTCCAAATTGTACTCGTGGATCCAAGTAAGTACTTCCATAACCACTTGGTGTCATGACTACTAGGTACATGCTAAGCCGATATTATTATAAGTAGGTACGTCAATAAGTTACCAAATTATTATTTTATTATCAGGGCGCAGTGGCGTGCACTGGCTTTTACGACAAGGTAGGCATTAAACCCTAAGGATTATCACCTATGTATAGGTAACTTGTCATTACAAAATACATCTACCTATCTACTCACCCACAAAACACAGGGCCTTCGTTAGCCTATGTCGTGAGTACAACAAAAAAGGATCTAGCAATAACTGTATTATTAGGTCGGGTAACCAAAATACTAAGGTAGGCAGTGTATTTTTGCCTATATAGTGTGCACGCCATTGTTAGAGTGGTTAGGTTAGGTTACTACTACATCTAAGTACCTAAGAAGCAAATAGAAAGATGAGAATAAGCAATTAACATACAGTAGACACCTCCATTATAAGTACCTCCTTACTCCCAATTTACGCTCTACAAAGTACGCTCAGTAGACTTAATCTGGCATTAAAACTATGCGTATCGTCCACTTTCATAGTGCGTACCGCCAGGATGTGGAACGACTTGCCGGAGTCTGTGTTTCCTGCGCAGTATAGTTTGAAGGTCTTCAAGTCGCGGGTGAATAGGTACCTACAGGCAGGATGGTGGTCAAACGCTTGTTCATAGTGATTAAAAAAAAATCCTCTTTTCTTTCTTTCTTTTTTTGTCAAAAAGGGACAGCTATTATGCCTTCCGAACCATTACTAATTAGAAGAAAAAAAAATACACTTCACGCCTTTTAATCCCAAAGCGGGGTAGGCAGAGGCACTTGCTTAATAAGCAAATGCCCACGGATCACCAAGCGTATTTAACCCAACGTGACAGGGGGTGAGCCCATCGCCGTTATAGGGTTCACACACCTTGTGGGTGTGCGGGTTTCATCACGATGTTGTCCTTCACCGTACGAGCGTTGCGTTGCGTACATAGGCTCTGAAAAAGAGTCCCATTGGTACGCGTCCAGTAGCCGGACTCGACCCGCGACCACCCGGTTACAAGTCAAGTATCCGACCAACTGGACCACAGACGCTCTAGAAGAAACTTTATGCAGTATTTCTGGCTGTCCAGTCCAGTAAAGTTTTTCACAAACTATACAAATTAAAGGAAAGTAAACAAAGGCTCAAGACAGATCTAGTAGGTACCTAGACAGGCACATAAAATTTATTCAATAAATTAAACAACAAAACATAGTTTTTCAGTCTGTAAAAATATAAAATAAAAAAAAACTTAACTTAATTTTGCTTGCCGCAAAATGGCCGATAAATCAAAATAAATAATTCTCACACGATGAAAAAAAAATGCAGATTTTCTTCGGCGATTTTACAGAGTAATAAATTATACCCAATACACAATTAAAGTGAAATCTCTAAAAAAAATAAAGTATCTACAAAATACTCATATAAAAGTAAATGCATGTTACTTAGGTAGGTAAGTTTTCGTTTGTAATTAATCTACAGTATAAAACACTTTGTGATTTAATATCTTACTAAATACAGTTTAATAATTTCAATAATTATGTCCCTACTTATATTAATAATAAATGCATTGCTGTTTTGGCATACCTCCAGAAAATATAGTAAGTGGGCATCCTACTATGAGAATTTTGTAACACGAATAATTTTTGTGTGCCTATTTTTTACGTGATTTTTTTTTCAACCAGCATTTAAATAAAATCATCACCATCACATTCTACCATAAAAAGTGGTAATTCAAGTATACAAAATAAACTAGAAACAACGCAAGATGCCCACCTGCAGGAATATATCCATAAAATTCTATTGCTTTAGGGGTCCGGCCGGCAAACACAACCAGATTCCACTAGTACATAATCCTGACCAGTCAAGGTCACTGGCCCCAGTGGTAATACCAGGAAAAGGTAAGGCACGTAGGTTTGAGTGCACGATCCTCGGATGAGCGAGCATTCGCTTGATCTGTAACGGAAAAAAAGTTTCAAGTTTAGCGGGCTTTTTAGTTTCACGCCCGTCGCATAGATGGCGCTGCTCAGTATGGGTGTGGATAGTGATGTAACCGGTTTTTATCGGCACTCTAGGAAAACAGTTTTTTTTTTATTTGTTTGACCTACTTTAATTTCTTGTTTTGTTGTTTTTAGATAGTGTCCATTCGCAAGTTCGTTCGTAATGAACAGAGTGAAGCTTTTTTGTAAATAGATGAGAAGGCCTCGGCTTAAAAGTTACAGGCAGTTAATGGTAACAATGGTAAGATCTAAGTACCTACCTACGTCCAACTTTACTGGCCTTTTTTCTAAAATGATTTTATGAGAGGTCCGTAGATGTGTAGGTACTAAGTTTATAACATTTTCTATTTGTTTAATTTTAACAAACCCCTACGTAAGAAAATTGATACTTCTTAACTCTTCTTACAGTTACGGATCTCGAGAGATAATCGTATGTACGTATGTATCGTATTTGAAGTTAGACAACATTAACACTGCCATAATGTGTAGGTTCTTGAGCCCTATTGTATTGTATTTCTAACAAACAATGTCAAAGTACGACACTCACTCGCAAACCTCGAACACGACTTGCTGAAGCAAATCCGGGAACTTCTGGACTATGGTGACCGGCTGGCCGGAGGTTAATGACACTCCGTACATGGGTGCCGTGGTGTTGTACCGCGTGCGGCAGAGTCGCGTGCCGCCGCAGGAGCCGGACGAGGCGACCGGTGACAGGCCCGGGATGTTGGTCGCACGCCCTGGAAATGTAGAGTATTTCATGTATCTATTAGTTATTGTTACTGCTACCATACATAATATTGGTCCAAACGTTTAAAAAGATATTTTTAATCTGAAATTTATTTCTACTGTCGGAATTTAAATGGAATAGCCGAATAGCTAATTAAAAATGGGAATCAAGTAAAGATTAACGAATTTAATTTATTTTCACATATTTCATTGATATGAAATTTGATAATTTCATAATAAATCTCAGTTTCAATGTGACCTATAGCCTATAGCCGTAGCAACTCCGTATAAAATATTTTTTTTATATTATCGACTACTACAAAGTCGTAAAAATAATAGTAAAATTTATCCTGGGCGCATTAGCAGTTTGCACGTTAAGTGCAAACCTTACCTTATCTACGTGGCGTTTAGATTTCATATAGTTAATATTAAACAGAGGAGTAAAACTTTTATAGCTATTGTGGCAATTTTCTCGACACGTATAGTAAGTACCTACTTGAAACAAGAAAATTTTAATGATATTTTAGATAAAGTTTATGATGTTGGTAAGTGCTTGAATCACGTAGGTGGGTGAGTGCCCACATACATATTTTATTGCTGTGTGTGTGTGTGTGTCAGGACTACCAAATATACTATAAATGTCCGACATTTTTAGTATCCTGTTCACACACTGTCTACTCTCTACGCGATTAGGATTGACTAAAAATTAATTTATTACGATCAAAGATACTCATCCAGACTGGGCTAGCCGTCTATTTCCTACTGTTTAAAAATACAATATAATGTCTCACCCGATCGATTGCTTGAAGATATTTGGGCTGGTGATTCCGAGTATCCGGTATGAGCATCAAGCAGTGCTCTCCTCATGATGGCTGGATCTACAGTTTTGAGACCCGCCCTGCCTTGTCTCGATGATTGACCCCATGCTCCTGATTTTAGTGCTCTGTTGACTAAATGCCTGGAATGATAAATGGGTAACATTACATTACAGCGTCTGAGAAACAATCTTCTCATTGTGGCTTTGCAGTAGACACACACACAAAACTATTGATCCTCTGCACACTGCAAATTAATAGATCATAAAATTTGTACGAATGATTATATTAATAAGTAGTGTAGATCATTTTATTCATTTTCCGATATAAATGTAACCTGTAGACGAACTACATAAAAATAATTTATTGAGATAAAATAGATACATATAATACGACACTCGCCTTTGATTCATCTTTAACAGACTAATAAGTAAAAATATACGTTATACTGCTGAGCGAAAATAAGTACTAATCTCAACCAAGCTTCCGGCGCAAAAATTCAGAGAAATAATAATTATATGGGAAATCCAAGTTCAACAGTTCATGAGAGAATTCACACGGAATGTCAAGACAATGAATGTGTTGAATAAGTGTAACGGTTTTCTTTGTGCTCACTTCACAAAATACTGCTATGATAACGTGATTGTGATTTAAATACCTACCAACAGTCATCAGTGTTCAATCGGGGCCATATTATGTCCGTATTTTTTTATAAAGTTACATGGTTACTTAATTTAGAGGAGTTACACACTGTTCGGAAAGTGAACAGTTGTGGGAATCGTTCACCGCTAATATTGTGTAAACAATTTCTGATACTTAAGTACCTAATGATTTTTTATATTTATTTTTTAAAGATAATCATAATGCCATTCGTTATGTTAATTGATACATCGATTCTCTGTATAGCTAAACCTTACCTAAGTATCCATATTACATTTCTAAGGTTTTCTGACTTGGTAAGTGTGTAAACCAAACATTAAAGTGTCTCTATGTATTAATAGATAACACCCAACTTGCTGTATTTGCATAAGGTACAGATTTTGACAGTGTTTGTAAGAAATAAGAGTCAAAATCAGCATGTTGAAAGACCATTGGTAGTAATTTATTAGATACACATAATAAATTACTATTTTTCACTAATTAATCACGGTTTTATGAATGGTTTGCATGGCGATTTGACATTTTAATATAAACATAATAGAAAACATATCTAAACTTGTAGTAAAAAGTTGTTGTTAATAGGCTAAATTGAGTTATTTTAGAGTAGTTCGATTACTTACCTCAAGAGTGAAAAAAATATAAAATAATGATATTTACCGAGGATATGGAGTGCCGTCAGGACCTGGACAGTCTGTCCCTTGGAGTGCATCACCCCATGCATACTTCAATCGTGGTCCACAATCTGCTGTAGCACAGCAAACTGCTATAGCCTGAAATACATAAAATATTACCTTTCAATACACCTGATAATGGTATTTTCTAAGATTTAATTTGTTTATATTAAGTTGCTTTTCTCTTGACAACATAATAGGACAGGTCAGTGAAATTTTTCATAGTTAGAAACTTTACTATTAATTAACGTAGGTACATCTAATTATCTGTGTTTTATTAGTATAGCTATGAGGTAATATAACTTTTACAGATTTTGCGTAGTCATTTCTTTTCTATTGATACAGGAAAAGAAAGCTTAACTAGACATGTTAGACCTTTATATCAGACAGGAAGGTAGGTATACTTTGAATATTTCCGGTGGATTGTCGTCAAGTAGGCAAAGCTCCACATTGGTACCTATCTCAATACTTAACTACTTATCGATATCATTCGTTCCAAAAATAGTAGTAGGTAAGTACTCAAGTATTAAGGTTTTTGTGCGTTCAATGACATTTTTATACGTTTATTAAGAATTTCCAAAAAAAAAATATATTTTATAATGGAATAAAAATGTTCCCTTACGAATTCAAGAAACACAATTAGGTATATGATTTGTAGGAATCTATTTACTAACAGGTATTCTATACTAACGAACATTTAACACAGATACTTAATGTTAGGCCAGTTTGTATAGTTATGTGTGAAAGCGACAGCAAATAAGTTGGTACATACACCCAAGTATTTTTATGAATCAACAAACGATTTAGTTCCGCACTGACACGCGCGCACATAGAATAAAAAAGAAATCTCATCGATAATAATTATTGATCTATCGTCTCCATTCCCGGTGAAAGAGGCGAACCAAGCATTAATAACTATTGTCAAACAAAATTGTTGACTGCGCGTGAGTTACGATCAGGGTGGTATGTATGCCGCGGCCGAATGCCCCAGTTTCCGGACTTCCTAAGGCTATACTTCTCTATACACAGCAGATATTACTATCATCAAACGAATCACACACCAGAGAGCACGAAATCTGATAACCAAACACAGAATTCTTTAAACAATAATGCCAATTGTAAAGTAAAATAAACGAAACGCAGCGGGTAGCAGTATCAATAACACTTTTTATGTAGCGAGCGTGACGAATCAAGTTTAACTTTCTTCGCCCAGCATAAGATGATCTTATTAAATATTTAGACGCCTGTACGATTACTAATATTAATCCCTAGATTCGGAGGAATTTAACAACGGATGGTCTGAACTTTAGTACAAGTAGAACAGTACTTTTCACAAAATAGTAAAGAAAATAAAGTAATGACTCATGATTCGAAAAAAATGAGGCTAATCTTGAGCTGTCTCATCCTTTTATTTACAAAATGATGACTTAGCTTCTACTCCATTTTTTTAAAGTATTTTAGAGAAAATTATCGGCTTCAAAAATACTTATAAATATTCCGCTCGTATAACTGTGTTGCTCACGGAAACATTTTGCGTATTCTCCGATGACATTGCGGTGCGAATAAGACATCATTATAATGTAGACCAGTCACCGATCAGTCGAGACATGACGAAAAATGTCCTCAGTCCTCGCGAAGAAAGTAGGTAATACGATTCTAGGTCACGTATCGTGTAACATAACCTGCAGTGACGCGGCAATGTTTATTAAATCGGTCAGTGTCAGGTGTAAGCAACACCTTTCTAACTTGACGTATGGTTGCCTTGGCACCTACCATGGTTTATTGTTAAGTTGAAAAAAAATTGAGATCACTAAACTTGTGTATAAACTTTAATGTTATTAAGTTACACACATAAGATTACATAATACATTAATGTTACTTATGAGCTCAGATTATACGTAAGTCAGCCTACTGGGGATTACGAATGTCATCAAAAGCATTGTTAGTTCAACTACTTTGCATCGAAAGTCCCAGTGGGTCAACTTCCTGTGGCGCAGGAAATGCATCAAAGTGAAATTGAAGTTGGTAGGTAGGAAAAGTAGCGAAAGTCCCAGTTGGATATCTCTTGAGACTTGCGCATTGTATGGAAATCACGTTTTTGGCGAGATTCAGAAACCCGGGCGATAGTGGACGTGATTCAAAATCAGCGAAAGCCTGATAAATCACGTATCAAAACAATGGAGACTAAATGTTCAAAGATTTCTTTGATAATATTCTTTGCAAATACGCAGGTAGATGATACTATCACTTCCGTTAACTACGATTAGAGATTGAACTTATAGATACTTCCGAAATTTATTAGGACGTAGAAAAACACAGCGATGTGACTACGACTAGTGCATGCACTAGACGATATTATTATTCATAGCCAACAAGTATCCGATTTTAAAAGCAAAAATTTAAATATAGACGCTCTGGTTACGAAAACAAGTTCCTTTTGGTCGTGCCTCAAATCTAGATAGGAAAGGTAACGGTCATGGTGAATTTGCTTGCTGGATAGATACAATTGCAAATAGAAGCCCAAGCAGAGCCAACTTGTTGTCACTATGTAAGTACTTATATAGAGTCAATAAAACACAGTACTTTGACTGTTTAGAAAGTATTTTAGCGAGCGAAAAAAGTCACACAAGTAGATATTTTATGCAGTGAGTTTTAAATGTCTTGTAAGATTTTCTGTCACGCATGGATAATAGTTGTATGTAACATGGTGCCGGTCAGCAACCTTCATCTAATGACACGATAATAATGTGTGCTTGGACGGTGAACGGGCGCTGTGCTTAACTGTAAACTGAAGATAACACCTCACCCACTGTTTCATACATTTTTTTTACTCAGCACCCTGAACGCTTGGTTTGTTCTGAATGCATAGGCAATGAGTCAGTGAAGCTTAACCGAGTAAATTAGTGCGATTATGGTAGCTTTACCTGTTCAAGTGGTATTATTCTCAAAAACAAAATTAAGTGCAAGCTTATCGTGATTAGTTGCCGTATTTCTATGTAGTTACGCATTTTGAATTGTCAGTCTGAGCTAGTAGAAAAAATAATAATGAGTAATACCTACCTACTTTTGTGTGTACAGGTATACAGGCCAATAATAACATATTTAGATATTTGAAAACCAAGTATGTACCTATGTACTCTTCACTTTTTATTTAAAAAACTTCACGTGTCGCATGTATATAGAACATTATCTGGAACGTCCGTAAGTCACGCAGGTGTTATATTTATGTAGGAAATAGTTTGGTAAATGTTCAAAATGAAAATATATATTTGTCAAAGTAGAAATAAAAATTAGATACAATTCTTAGTTTTAAATGTACGCGCTAGGTATGTACCTGATAATACTCAGATACCTACGTAAGTACCTTAATGTCCCTTAGTAGTACAAAGATATCAATTTAGGTACTAGCCTATGTAGGTGGGAAAACTTTCCTTTAGCACCTTATTTTGCAAAAAATCGAATAGCTACTTTGGTAGGTAATTCAGTAAGTAGATACGTGTAGTTTTAGCATTGCACTACACGTAGGTAATTATGTATGTAAGTACCTATTCATCTACCTGCATAACGATGTCATATTAATTTAAATTATTATTAAGAAGTAATAAAAAATCTTACCAAATTTAATAATAGTGATAATTTCCGCAAACACATTTTATTTAAGGTCTATTGAACTTAAACAAAGCACTAAAAACAATAACAATTTAATTGTAATGACACACTTTTTATACGCAATTTTTTTTACGAATGTGGGAACGACACATTCGTACGAGTGGAAAGGGCGTGCAGTCGACGCACTACCCAAGCAGACAGACAAGAAGTGATGTTCATTATAACGGGAGTTGGACGACCAAGAATCCTCAAAGCAAAGCGGTTTGCTGTAGTTAACTTTTATTAAGCAACTAACACTAGCGCCATCTATGTCCAGTAACAAAAAGCAAGTTGATGTAACCGGTTTTGTCTACTTTATCGGTTCTTACAATGAGATAGCGAGACGGCACTATCATTAAAAAATTAAAACAAATATGGCCGCATGGCCACCTGTCAACAACTCTGCAAATTCTTCCACCCAAATAAACACTAAAAGCGGGCAATTTCCTTTTGAAGTGGTGAACTTTAACGTTGATGTGAAATACGATGCGCCACATACAAATACTGAAGTCGTTAGCTGCCTTCAGCAAATAAATGAGTGTCCACAGAATAGTTCCGTGAAAAACAACCGAAGTCATGAATACACAGCGAATGAATTTACCTCGTAAGTAACTTTGATTATTGAAGGCAGTCTCCACTATCTTACATAGCAATAATTTTATAAACAACCCGAGAGAGAACACTTGTTGTTACTTTGCCGCCTTTGCTATCAGCTTACTTTTTTAAATCAGCTGTTTGTCAAAACTTACGTTGTCTCTTTCACACTCACTGATTTACGTATTACTGGCCTTTTTTGTCAATTTCGTTTTTGGGCATGCTATTTTGGAACATACCATCATGATTCGAAGTTACGATCCTAAATTTATTCCGCACCACGGGTTGTATGTTTATTTCTATAGAAGATAACAAATATTATGCAATTGTAACAAGTTATTTTTCTACACAAACTGTACAAGTACAAAAACAATGTTTTATTACAGCGATATCAAAAATGAACTTGAAGTTCAAGAAAATAGGAGCAAGCATGAAGGGGTTGAGCTTGCGGGGAGGTACAAATGTGAATATGAGGGCTGTGACCGCACATACAGCACTATTGGAAATCTTCGCACTCACACTAAAACACACAAAGGTAAATTACCTTATGGCCTATCAATTTCATCACAGTGCACAACAAACCATGATATTACTTCAAAATGTCCTTCTATTAAACTCTGGTCCTTATAAATTGTACCTATACAAATATATGTAGGTTTTTTTAACTGCAGAGCAAGACAACAATTTTTGTATTATAGTGTTATCAGTAAAATGGAAATAGGTGGAGAATGGATAGACTTTGGCAGCCTCAAAGGGCAGTTGTTATACAATGTATAAAATACTGTTCAGTTTGAAAATACACTTTACACTTTTTATCCCAAACTGGGGTAGGCATAGGCATGTTTAGTTAACAACTACATAAAGTAAATAAAATATTTACATCCCATTATCATTTACCACGAAATTCTCACATACAGAATGCCAAAAAATCAACTTTCAAAACTTGCAGTTTTGTGCAGTGATTTTTGATTACTGACAGTTTGACTGAATTAGTTCTACAATAGGGTAAGTTGAAATATAGCAAGGCTGTTTTTCTTCTACTAGAGATTCTACTAGACTTCTACTAGATCTTAATCTTAATATTGTTAACATCTGATTAATAGTAACCTCTGGGTCCACCTGCTCAAGGGATCGAAAGAAGGAAGAATAATGTTATATTGTTACAATTTCACTTGTACAAATACCACCACAGACCATGGTTAATTCCCAGGAGTTTCAACAATTCATTATTGTCCCATTTATCTGCATAATTGACAGTTAAAGACTTTGTATATTTCTTTTCAGGGGAATACAGGTTCAAATGTCCGATGCAGTCATGCGATAAAGCTTTTCTCACATCATACAGTCTGAAGATACATGTGAGGGCGCACACCAAGGACAAACCTTTCATCTGTGATATTGGAACATGTCGGAAGGCATTTAACACTCTCTATAGGTACGTAAAATATTACCTATTTCTTACTATCTGAACTGTGCTAGCATTAATTTGAATTTCCATATGATACCATTTCCATTGCCTTTGTACCCCATGTATTGGAAGTAATTCCAGCTGACAGGAGTAAAATTCATCTGTATTACCTTTTGAACTTGCCCTGAACTTCCACAAATAATTTAGGACTAGTCAGACAAATCGGTCCAGCCATCCTCGGGTTGACCTGAGACTAAAACAAAACAGCAATTCATTATTAGATAGATAACCAAGTCTTTTACCAGCATCCTAGCATGTTAAGCATTGATGTGGTCTATGATGGACCATGCTTGCTCTTTAGGGACCTATTCACTATTTCTCAGAACTTGAATATATCCACTATACTGCACAGGACAGAACAGACTCGAGCAAGTTAATCCAAATACTCTGAGTTGGTGTTATGAAACTAAGAATCAGATACAGTGGGTCAAACGGAGTGTAGGATGCCCTCAGGCAAGGTGGACTGATGATGAATGAATGAATTAATTAATTAATATATGTACTGTTTATTGTACACTGTACATTACAAATGTAAATAATTACAATGGAAAAATTGCAAAAGGCGATGATATACGCAAGATGGCTGGCAGAAGCTGGATGTGAGAAGCCGAAAACAAATCACAGTGGAATGCAATTGGAGAGGCCTATATTCAGCAGTGGACAAGTATGGGCTGATGATGATGACAGAGGGACCTATTTTTCTGTTTGATATAGGTACTAATCTACTCATTGTCAATAGGCCAATTTGTCCATGGGCTGATTGAATAACGGGAAATTCCCATCTTCCTATATCAGATCCATGGTACATTCGTAACAGAATTCAGAGTTTAGAAATGAAATTTTACCATCCCGTTGAGTGGGCAAGACATTAAAGTTTACTATCATGAATAGATATTATAAGTACTTACCAACTATAATAATAGGATGACTAAGAAAATATTTCATTGGCAATAAAATTCAACATGATAATTTATAGACAATCTTTCAGTATCTATTAATATTATAGAGACGAAATATTTGTGCCTAATATTTCTTTATTACAAATAAACTCAAAAACTATGTATGAATTTCGATAGTTTTTTTAACTATTATAATGATACGTTATATCTGAGTAAAATAGGCAATTATTTGGTTTTATTGTGTATATCTTCACGGCATATACCCAATAACCATGGTTGTACCATTCTGTCATCTGTCGGGTGTTGACAGAATAGCACTGTAGGTAACTGTGACTTAAGCTGAGTTGTATTTTCTTGAAGTGAAGCCCGGCACACAGTATTATTTTAGTTTATAATTTAATTGTGTATTTCATGTTTTTTACGAAGTAATTTTTTTTTTGTGTCTATATGTTTATATTTAATCCCCAAACCCTTTGGGAACTTAAAATTTGGCTACCTGTCTCCAATTTAAAGATAATTTGGAGACATGATGACCATTCTGGGCATTTTGTCCCCAAAATATCTATCCACCGCATTAGGGATTAGGGACGTGGGTTTATGTGCGTGTTTATTGATGTTTTACATTGTAAGTAGATATCTACGCCATAATGTTGGCCCATTGGATGACCGCCAAACTAGTAATGGGCTCAGCAATGTGCTACTCGTCAGGAGAGCCACTTTTCTATATAAATAATGACCTATTATTTTAAGATAATTACGAGCGTCAAACTAAAATATGTATTTTTTTAATTTCGCGCGTTAATAATAGACACGGTGTACGAAATCTAGTAGGTGTAGCGGTTATGGATTAATTGAAGGACTGTGCGTTCGACTTCGGCTACCGGAGGTGTACCAATGGGACTCTTTTTAGGAGCCTATGTACTCAACGCAACGTTCGTACGGTGAAGGCCAACATCTTGATGAAATCCGTATACCACAAGGCGTGTGAACTGTGAACACAGCGATGGGCTTAACCCCTGTCACGTTGGATTAAATACGCTTGGTGAACCGTCTGCCTATCCCGCTTTCGGAGTAAAAGGCGTGAAGCGTATATAATATGTATGTATATGAAGGACTGTGTATTCTAAGATTTTACACGTATCCTAAGTAACTACGTACCCACTGTTAAACATACTACAAAAAACATACTCTATTCGGTGGTGTTAGAGTAACAAGTCAATTTGACACCTGTCATAATAGGTTCAACAGTAAAACGACCTAAAGCATTCTGCTGAACATAAAGCATCCTACTATTAAACGGGTTAGAGTAGAACTAATCCCCAAATGCACAAAGCTCAACTTGTCAGCTGTACGTCAAATACGGAATAAACAGTTTCAATAGGACTGCAATAACTGATAGAGTGATAAATGTTTACTTTGTGTTTAGCACCGAACTAAATTTACCGAACCACTGAAACTAGACCCAAACATGATATTATAAAGCTGAAGAGTTTGTTTGTTTGTTTGTTTGTTTGAACGCGCTAATTTCAGGAACTACACTGGTCGAATTGAATTTTTTTTTTGTGTTGAATAGACCATTTATCGAAATAGGCTTTAGGCTATATAACATCACATTGCAACCATTAGGTGCAAAGAAATAATGGAAAATGTGAAAAAAACGGTGGAAATTATTCATCCTTGAGGGCTTCAGTTACGTGCGCTTCGAAAATAATGTACACACATCAAATGTGTAGGGATCAAGAACATATTTAGCTCTAAAAAAATCTAATTTATTTAAATAAAATCTAATCTTCTGGATTGTTCTCCTACCTAATTCCCCATGCCTGTATCAATTACTTACAGTTTTTGTAAAATATATTCTTGATTACAATCTTCTAAAATGTACTTGATCCCTAGACACTTGATGTGTGTATATTGGCGAAACAATGTTTGCCGGAGCAGCTAGTGTTATATGATACATCATAATACGTAGAAATAAATTAATACTAGGTATATCCCAGATGTAGAACAGATACCTTTAGTCACAGGTCATGGCGACACCATGAAGGTAAAAATGCATAGTGTAACTATACCCAAATTAAACTAAAACTAACCTTGAGAGAAACGTCACGGTAAAAATATAACAAAAGTCTTAGACCACCTGCCCCTATGTTGTCACAACTGTCATACTTTTTGCGTTTACGTAGGACGCATACAAGTGGCAGTTACAACCAGATTAAACATCAAAAGAAATATGTTTTTCAATTTATCAAGAGCCGTTTTTTATCGATTTCAAATGAATCTTGGCAAGCGTATGGCGCTTTTTTTCTCAGTGTGTAACGGAAAAAAAATACACTTCACGCATTTTGATCTCAAAGCAGTGAAGGCAGAGGCACTTGCTAATCAAGTGCCCACTGTTCGCCAAGTGAATTTAACCCAACGTGACAGGGGGTGAGCCCATCGCCGTTATAGGGTTCATGCATCTTGTGGTGTGCGGGTTTCATCACGGTGTGTAACCAAATAATGTCTGTATACCTTAAGAATCGATCTTTATTTTCAAATTCGTACGTGTACTTAGATAAAAAGATAAACAGCCGCTTTCCGGATGGTGCATTAGTGATCATTTGTCATTAAATTTATAGCTAGCTGTCACTTTTGGTAGGCAAAGTTAGAAAGAAAAGACGATATTTTTAATGCCAGATTAAGTTTAATGAGGGTAACGGTAACTGGGCGATTGATAGGTAAAGTTAAAGCGATCTATACTTAAAACTGATGAAGCAGTAAAAAATCTGTCTTGCTACCTGGTAAATAAAACCCATTATTAAAAGTCGCTAAAAAAACATTAAAACTAACAGTAAAAATAACTACCTACACAAACATTTTCCGTACATAGTTGTACTAGTCAATAACAATTTAATAAATGAAAAACAATATTTTCCCACATACATTGTTGAATTTGGACTTTAGAACATGAGCGACCGCAGTAAAATGAGCTTTACTATCTATAATCCCAGTATGTAATGGAAGCTCTGGCACTGTATAGCTTTAAGCTTCTCTCTAATAGTACTGGCATACGCGCAATACGTTGGGGAGATATACTAGAGGAAAATAATTTTTGGCCAAGTGCCATGTATGAGCTCCGTCGGTTTAGAAATGTGATACTAATCGTTAATCTCTGCAACCTTATGCCAATAAACTTAAGACTCACATTTCCAATTCATTGTTACACTCGATATTGTTTAACATGAACCAGTTTGAGATGTAATATGTATTGTATTCAAGCTCAGTTTAAATGGAAGGAAATAATTGAAACAGGACGTGAGATTTGGCTCGTGTGTACGTACAAAACAGATGGTTTTGCGCTAAGTATTTCCCTATCTGGAGAGGTCGCGTAGCTGCCCAGCTTCACAATGACATTCAATGATGTGAAAGTAAAATCGTGACATTATTCATTGTTAGAATAGTAATTGTCCTCTAAGAGAGAAGACAGTTCAGAATTTGTTCACGTGGATGAAAATGTTGAGCCGTCAATGGTTAATTTTCATTGACGTTTTTCTGACATATTTTCGTGTGGAGAACTGACATTACTGTCAAACTTTGTTTGAAAAGACAGTAATGACCATTTGCCGTCCGAAAATGTGTCAGAAAAACGTCAAATAAAATTAACCATTAAAATGACATTTCCACGTCTTTTTTTTTTAAAGAAATGCGCACTGACATGATATTAAAAGTTTAAAACGGGTATTATAGCGAGAAAATCAACCAAAGATAAGCATTCAGCTTACCTTCGTTGGTTGCCCGACGTTTCGACACAGTTACACGTGCTCATGCCTGTATCAATGACTTATCACCACATTTTGAATAAATTATGAATGAATTCAGTTTTTGTAAAGTTCTTGATTGCAATCTTCTAAGGCAGACATTAGACGCTCATGCAAGCGTCATTCAATTCCATCAGTCATGATTTATGGAATGCCTACTAATACTAATTCAAACATCATTCACTATATTAGACGATAGGAAATCCGTCAATCACAATCATGACTGTGGTAAAATTGAGATCAAAACGTATCGTCTAATGTCTGCCTAAAACATACTTGATCCCTAGATTGATGTGTGTAGTTATTGTATCGTTTGTTTTGTTTATGCGCCGAATCCGACAAGAACTTATTCACACGCTCGGTAATATCAATTTCAGGCTAAGAGCACACCAGCGCCTGCACAGCGGTAACACATTCAACTGTCAAATGGACGGATGCGTCAAGTTCTTCACGACGCTCAGCGACCTCAAGAAACACATACGGACACATACACAGGAGCGGCCGTACAAGTGAGTACATGCAAACAACAAACATTTAGTAGGTAAGTTTGATCCAAGACAGAAAGCCCCCCCGGGATCTAGCCCAGTCGTCACTGATTGAGCTCTTGTCTATTCTGGACGCCGCTGTAGATCCTGGCTCTAACATGAATCACAGTGGTGGGTACATATAGATATACTTCATTACAACACAGTACAATATACGGACTTAATACTATAGTATTATCTACCAGTCAACCCCACAACATGGGAGAAAAAAGAAATTTGCGGGTCAGTATTACAGTTATTTTTCTTTGAATGGACTCTACTGCGTCAATATAAATCTTATACCGCGGGTTCTACACTTGAGAACAGTACTCGAAGTGGCTTCTCACAAATAAACAGTATACAACCCCAATACCAGTGCTCGCTTTTGTGGTAATCATGTTAACATGACGATCAAATAACAATTTACTGTCCATGATAATCCCCAGGTCACGAATTTCATCACAATATCTTGAAATCACCTTATCGTTTATACTATACTTAGTGGACGCCCCGCGATTTCATTCGCGTAGTTTAGTAGAACATGCTTACCCAAATTTCAAGCGTCTACCTTGAGCGGTTTAGATTTTTCATACAAAAGGATTTTCGCGTTAATTCCCGTTCCCGTGAGAATTTTGGGAATTCCTTCCTTAGTGCACCTTTACGGTACCTAAGCTACGTCCGTTTCAAATTTCAAGTACCTACTTTTAGCCGTTTGGGCTGTGCGTTGATATGTCAGTCAGTCAGTCAGCTTTTCCTTTTATATATTTAGACTAGTGGCTCACCCCCTGTCACGTTGGGTTAAATACACTTGGTGAACCGTGGGTACTTGCTTTAGCAAGTGCCTCTGCCTACCCCTCTTTGGGATTAAAAGGCGTGAAGTGTATATATATACTAGTGGACACCGCGATTTCATTCGCTTAGTTTAGTAGTACCTGCATCCCAAATTTGAAGCGTCTAACTTGAGCCGTTTAGATTTTTCATACAAAAGGATTTTCGCGTTTATTCCCGTTCCCGCGGGAATTTCAGGAATTCCTTTGTTAGTGCACCCCTATGGTTACTAAGCTAAGTCCGTACCAAATTTCAAGTGTCTACGTTTCGCCGTTTGGGCTGTGCGTTGATATGGCAGTCAGTCAGTCAGCTTTTCCTTTTATATATTAAGATTGGAATACTATGCGACTTCTTTTCCGACCGAAAGATATAGCGAAGCATTTGGAGATATTTATTTGTAGCTTATTAGATTGACATATTTTTCGGTTGAGTTGTTATATTAGTGATTCATAATGAAACCCCAGGGTTGTTGACTAGGGGAATTTTGCGCGGGAAGCGATAAGATGAAAATGGCTTCTTTATTTCTCATTTTCAAAATTATTTTTTCGCTGCATTATTGTGTTAATGTGGTGGAATTAGTGTAATAATGTGCTGGTGACGAAAAATAATGTAATGAGAGTGAGAAGTAAAGGAGAGGACTCCTATTTGATCAATTTGTTATTCCCGTGTAATGTTCCCACGCAGCATTGAAATGTGATGGTCCACCCTCGCGATTTAATGAGATTTTGGCGATTGACGACTTTATCAATAGACTGTGACAATAACACCGACTATATATTGTATCATGTTATAATATTATTGGACACAAAGAGTGATAGAGTTATAATATTAATTTACACTAATAGCATATTTATGTTAAGTATACTTAGCAGTAAGCCTTGGTGATTTGAAAAGATGCCAGTTTCTTCCCGGTTCTTCTGGCCAGTAAAAGAAATTAATTCGAACCGGGGACGATTACTTTTGTTTTTAATGTCATAAATGACGTTCATCAAGCTTTATGTTATGCTACTGTATATATATGTATGTTATAGCATTTATAACGACGAAATAAATAAATGTTAACTTTGACTTTGGCAAATGGGCCAAAGCCCAAGTCCACATGAAAGTGAAAAAAAAAAGTTGACTAAGGTATAATGGTGGCATTGCAGATGTCGCGAGGAGGGCTGCAGCAATGTTATAGAATTTATAACGATGAAATAAAGAAATTTTAACTTTGACTTTGGCAAATGGTACAAAGCCCAAGTCCACATGAAAGAGAAAAAAAAAGTTGACTAAGGTATAATGGTGACATTGCAGATGTCGCGAGGAGGGCTGCAGCAATGTTATAGAATTTATAACGATGAAATAAAGAAATGTTAACTTTGACTTTGGCAAATGGACCAAAGCCCAAGTCCACGTGAAAGAGAAAAAAAAGTTGACTAAGGTATAATGGTGACATTGCAGATGTCGCGAGGATGGCTGCAGCAAGTCGTTCACGGCCTCGCACCACCTGAAGGCGCACGCGCGGACACACTCCAACAGGCCGCACGCTAACGCCAAACGACACCCGGTAATAATGTTTTCCCTAAATAAACGATTAAAAACTACCCTCCTTTTTCTCACCATCATTTAAGTTAGTATTCCAGTTGCTTTACTGCTGATGTATCTATGGGTGAATAGGTACTTTATGAACAAGTGTGCTCCATAGTAGACCATATCGCTGCTTAACATCAGGCAGGATGGTGGTCAAACGCTTGATTATTGTGATAAAAACAAAATCCACTTCACACGGTCGTCGGTTAATTTTTGTGAGCTATATTAAATCTTTCCTTCATTGCGGAATAGCTCTCACAAAATAAGTTTTTTTCCAAGATAACTCAAGACGAAACTCAATGTGCTCCATCGTAGAACACAGAATCAGACAGAACGTTGTTCAAACGCTTGTTGTTCATTAAAAAAAATATTTTTTATTTCGCAGGTGGTCACAAACATCCACCTTCCAAAAGAAACAGTCGTCACAACAATGCCAGTGCCGCAAATCGCCGTTGTTGAAAAACCGCCAAAGCCACCGGAACTCATGGACCAGAAACCCGACCATTTAAACTGGGACGGCCTCCTCGAGTCCTTCGGGAGGATCACCACAGAATCAAATTCAACAGACGGGAGTATAGAGGACCTAAGACCCGACCAGCTAGCGACAAACAACGTTGACATCACGGACTTACTCTTCGACACAAACGCCAATCCGGCGAAATTAAATCTTCAGCACAAAATGGCCGTCGAGGGATTCGACCTGAACACGTTTGACGTACTATCACCGTTCAATCCCATGAAAAAGGACTACATGCAAAATTCCTGGGCAATACCGAACGTTGTAAATACAATGCCGAGCGACGGCGGTGAATCTAAAGCAATGCAACTGGCAATCGCCGACGAGATAGAAGTACAGTCGCCGTGGATAGACGTAGGCACACTAGCTGCTTCAATATCAGAAACGCCAGTGAATGTTAAAGAGAAAACACCCGAAAGCATATTCCACATGGCAACTTTTGTTCCCACTCATATGCAAAGTTACATAGATTTAAATTTAGAAAACCCACCAACGGCCAATCTTATATCGCAAGAGTCTTTCGACCTGAACACACCAACAGTCATGGCCGAAGAGAAAGTGTTCAATGACGCCGAGTTGATACAACACATTGCGGCCACTAATATGGACGGCTTTTTAAACGAAGACGAAATAGACGTAGATAGATCTCTGAACACACCATCGCCGTTGAAAGTCGAGCATAATATTGAAATACAGCCTTCGAACTCTGTTCTATTCAATTCGGATTTAGATTTAGAAGACACGCTTCTCTTCAATAACGAACCACCCACAGACATGTATGTAGTTAGAACCGAAAATATATTTGGCAAAGAGATCGCTAAGAGAAACGCTTTAGAACAACTAGCGGCTGATGTTGGCATATGTTCATGTGAGGATTGTAAATGCGACCCGAGCGGTGGCGAATGTAGAAACTGCAAAGTTGAGACAAAGAGAAAAACGTGTAGCGAAGACAAATGCTCCTGCATCGATTGCAAATGTGATCACGCTGCCATGAAGTGCGCCATCGGTTGCGGCCGAGCCACCGACAAGAATCACAACACTTTCTTAAATTACCACGAGAGACATCACAATTCTAATCTCAAAGATTTAGGAATATATACGGACAACGAAGCAAGCAACACCGAACAGAATCTTGCCAATCAACTAGAGAGGATAATGTCCTGTGATTCTTGCAACGTGAATAGTTCTACGGAGAGAAAGGGCGGCGGTTGTTGTAAAAGCGAGAGCTCTTGCTGCAGCGGTGAAACGAACACGAAACGATGCTGCGTCACGCTTTGCTTAAAGAAAATCGATGCATTTAAACAGTTATTAACAGACAATAATGTCATACAAGCTTTGAAGGCAAACAGTTTTAACGTAACAACAATTTGAGTTTCTCGTGTATTTTTATGTTTGCGTGTATTTGTGTACATTTCACAGTAAGATATTATGCTTTTAATTTGGTATTAGTTTAATAACAAAACGGCATTTTTATTTAACACTTAATTATTATATTCTGAAGATTATATTTACTGACGATTTACATGTAAGTTCATGCCTATACATGTAGGTGTAACATAGCTTTTATGCAATTTTAACCAAAAAATTAATTATTTAAGTGGAATGTGATAGAAATATTTACACTTGTTAATAAATTATAGGCACTTGTGCGAGTGCAGCTCCATCTATTTATGAATTTGTATTTTTATATTGAGGAAAAAGAAATAAACTAAAATGGTGCTATTTAGAATGTAGTACATACGACAGAAGTGCAATAAATGGTGCCATAAATATTCTAAAATTTATAGATATTAAACTTTTATGGTCTTTTAAAGTCGTAACTAGTTTTTGTACATACATAATTTTATTTTATATATAGGTAATATTATTCATTGTATCAACAGGAAAATTGCCCATATTTTATATACTTACACTTACCTATTTATGAAAACTGTTACTTAACAAACATTACTATATGAAATTACCTTCGTTTTAGTAAACGCGTGCCTTAAAATTTCGCAATAACGGCTTAATGATAGTAAATGTATTTTTATTATATACGAAAATAGTTGTATATTATAAAAGTTTAAATGTTGATAAGTGATATTGAGTATAAGAGGCCAATAATTGTATTAATTGTTTGTTACTCACACAACACTTCTAGTCTTCATGCGTAACAAATAAACGCTTTTTATTTAAAAAAAAAATGTGTTCAATTTTATTTTATTAGGGAATAGGGTGACCATGGTGACAAGATATTGTATAATTAATCGATCGTAGTAAAAAAGGCTTATTTCGAATATCTACCCTAGAAAATCCACCCCAGAGTGGATAGTGGGAAATCACCCGTTCAAGAATCCACCTCGTCATATAAATTAAATGTTAAATTGTACGGCGGGGTGGGTAGATTTTACAGGGTGTATAATCGGAATAAGCCGTAAATATCACGTCGGACCCAACCCGACCCCTGAGCCTACACTCCTGGTGGTATGGCGGGACTAAAACGTACCACTGTAGTAGTGTTGGGATATGAAAAGTATAAACAGAGTGATTGGGCCCGTTGGTGTAGTGTTCAGCATTCATTCGTTCTGCCTTCCATTCCGGAGGGTCGTGGTTTCGATTCCCACTCCTGACAGGGACTTAGATGATGAGATTTTAAGTACTTGTTGGATGTTTTATTTATAAATACCTACCTATTTATTCAAAAGAATAAAAAATATATTTAAGTAAGTATATTTCGTTGTCTGAATTCCAGAACACAAGTGCTTTAGCTAATTAACCTGGGATGAAGGCAATGTTTGTTGTTGTAAAATCATTAATTAAAGAGTTAACGTTAAATTAAACGATATAAGTATTCATCAACTACTTACATACATACATACACTTCACGCCTGTCTCCCAGACGGGTAGGCAGAGACTACAGATCTCCATTTGTCACGATCCTGACATACCCCTTTCGCTTCATCATTACATTCATACATCTTTTCATACATGACCTCCGGTTTCGAGTACTTTTCACGCCACCTTCGGTCAGGACATCACCAATCTGGTCTTTATATGTCCTTCTGGGGCTACCTCTACTCACCCGGCCCATTACATCACCCATATAAATCTCTTTCGTCAATCGACTTTCACCCATTCTCTCCATATGCCCAAACCACCGAAGCATGCCCTTTTCAATCTTGGTCCCTACGTCTTCCTTCAAACCGCAACTTTCCCTTATCACACTATTCCTTATCCAGTCATTCAATGTCACGCCTTTCATGCTCCGCAATGACCGCATTTCTACGGCATTGACTTTCATCAACTAAAGCTTTATTTTTTAGGTACCTCTTGAAACCAACAATGGCGTAGTTTTATTAGGTTCGCAATTTATCCACAGATGCCCGGTCGTGATTTCACAGACGTTACAATCAGATCTTACTAAAGGATACTTGAAATAAAGGGCACAATAAGATTAAGTAGGTACCAACCAACCATTTGACAGGCGTGAACGCATTTTTATACGTTATCCAGTAGATATTATGTAATATAGGTATTACCTATTGATAGCTACCGTCTCACGTGGCAGACCTAAGGGTTGGGTCTACATGCCTTACGTTACTTTTATATCTGTGATCAGATTGCATTGTATTAGCAAGTATGAAATGAAAAAAAATAGGCTAAGATGACATAAGAAAGGTGTCAATGGGGTGCTCTTCCTCACACCAAAGTTTAAGCCTTCAGGTACCAGTTTTACCGCTAGTTTAAACGGTAATACGATCCACAGTTCAAGCGTTATTGGGATTCTATATAAAAAAAAATACAAGTGAGTTAAATTCACTATAGGCCCCGGCGAGATTCGAACTCGCGATCTCCTGTTTACTAGACAGGCGCTTTAACCAACTAAGCCACGGCGCCGACGGACTTCGTGTGTGAAATATACAAATAAATTACCTATCTACATGTTTATTACCACTAACAAGGTAGCGATAACAAATTGGGTAGGTAACTATCTTTTCAAGTACCTACACACATCAAAAATGTCTGTAAATACCTCAGACCAAACACAACGAGATTTGCAAGCATATTAGTCTGTCTCTTTCTAAGCAATATGTATGGAAATTGCATGGATTTAGTACCTCAATGCCGACTTTCCCCAAAATTACTAGGTACCTACTTGTCCCGCTATGCCAACACTGTCAAATTTGCTTCCCAGAGATTACTAAATGCCGACTAGTGCCAACAATCGGTCATAGCCTATTCTTTATTTGGTTCCAATGTCAAATAGTCAATATGCCAACGTTATTATTTTTTGTAAGGATTAACAATAAATCAAAAGTCGGCATTCAGTGATCTCCTGTAAATAAATTTTAAAATATTGGCATAGCGAGACAAGTTGTACGAAAAGTTTAATAGGTATGTAGGTACCTACCTAGTCATTGTGGGGAGAATCGGCATTGAGGGACTAAACTATTGCATGTACTTCTGGATCCAAAGTGTCATTTTGGTAATAGTAAAAGTGTCAGTTTTGATTCAGAAGTACCTACATACAATATCCTGCGACGCCGTAAGGGACAGAAGATAAACTCTTGCTCTTACAGTCCTGCATGTTTATCATAGAGTTGTCTCGTTTTACGGCGTAGCAGGACACCGTAAGGGAGGGAAGATAAATATCTCTTGCTCTTACAGTCCTGCATGATTTACATAGCGTTGTCTCATTTTATTCTAAACGTTAGTTTCGGATTGCAAGTCGATGTTTTTGGTCTGAGATAAATACCTACCAGCTCCAGCTATTGCCCTTTCTTTAATATAAACAAGAGTTTGTTAAAGCGTTATGTTCTTACATTTACGTGTGCGTTTCGATTGCTCGGACATGGCGTTAAATCAAATGAGAATGTTCATCAAGATTTAGTAGTAATTTGTAAAAAACCACGCTTTGTTAAAAAATTGTAGAAGTTCCGAGTCAGAAGTTATATGGGTTAAACCGTGGCCGCGCCGTCGAAACGGGGAGAACGGCGCGGCCACGCAGATCTCGTAAACCAAGTCATGTAGACGTGTAATTCTTTTTGTCAACGACGGGGTTCATTTTGTAAAAAATGTAGAAGAAAGTAAAAGTAAAGAAAACCATACGGTTTAAAAGATATGGCACTTTGAAGTCATGGCCGCGCCGCTGGCAGCGTTTCGATGGCGCGGCCACGCATATCTCGTAAACTAAAGCATGTAGACGTGTAATTCTTTTTTTAAACTACGGGTTTCATTCTGTAAAAAATGTAGAAGAAATAAAAAGTTAAAAAAACTATACGATTAAAAAGATATGGCACTTCTAAAGTCATGGCCGCGCCGCTGGCAGCGTTTCGATGGCGCGGCCACGCATATCTCGTAAACTTAAGCATGTAGACGTGTAATTCTTTTTGTAAACGACGGGTTTCATTTTGTAAAAAATGTAGAAGAAAGAAAAAGTAAAGAAAACCATACGGTTTAAAAGATATGGCACTTTGAAGTCATGGCCGCGCCGCTGGCAGCGTTTCGATGGCGCGGCCACGCATTTCTCGTAAACCAAATCATGTAGACGTGTAATTCTTTTTGTAAACGACGGGTTTCATTTTGTAAAAAATGTAGAAGAAGCAAAACTTATCCATTATTGAACTATTTTAGTAAACTATTAAGGTAAACAATCTTGCCATATCTTTTAAACCGTATGGTTTTCTTTACTTTTTCTTTTTTCTACATTTTTTACAAAATGAAACCCGTTGTTTACCAAAGAATTACACGTCTACATGCTTAGTTTACGAGATATGCGTGGCCGCGCCATCGAAACGCTGCCAGCGGCGCGGCCATGACTTCAAAGTGCCATATCTTTTAAACCGTATGGTTTTCTTTACTTTTTCTTTTTTCTACATTTTTTACAAAATGAAACCCGTTGTTTACCAAAAGAATTACACGTCTACATGCTTAAGTTTACGAGATATGCGTGGCCGCGCCATCGAAACGCTGCCAGCGGCGCGGCCATGACTTTAAAAGTGCCATATCTTTTTAATCGTATAGTTTTTTTAACTTTTTATTTCTTCTACATTTTTTACAGAATGAAACCCGTCGTTTAAAAAAAGAATTACACGTCTACATGCTTTAGTTTACGAGATATGCGTGGCCGCGCCATCGAAACGCTGCCAGCGGCGCGGCCATGACTTCAAAGTGCCATATCTTTTAAACCGTATGGTTTTCTTTACTTTTTCTTTCTTCTACATTTTTTACAAAATGAACCCCGTCGTTGACAAAAAGAATTACACGTCTACATGATTTGGTTTACGAGATCTGCGTGGCCGCGCCGTTCTCCCCGTTTCGACGGCGCGGCCACGGTTTAACCCATATAACTTCTGACTCGGAACTTCTACAATTTTTTAACAAAGCGCAATGGTTTTTTACAAATTACTACTAAATCTTCATGAACATTCTCATTTGATTTAACGCCATGTCCGAGCAATCGAAACGCACACACATTTACGCAACTATTATTAGGTAGGTACCTATACTGAATTAGGTGGATATTTTTGTAAAAATAAACAGGTAGTGAACGTTTTATCTTTAAACCTTTAGAAGTTAAAACTAAGCCATCAACACGAGAATGAAAAAGGGCACAGACTTTACCATAGAACTTTGTAACGAAGACAGCTAAAGTCTAATTTTAAATGTTGTTTTTCTCTTTCATGGGCCCGTACCTGAAGATCATCAATATATAGATAGGTGCCTATTCATACAACATCATTCACATAACGCAGTACTAACAGTGTATGATCATCAGACCATACTTGTCCACTGCTGGACATAGGCCTCTCCAATAACATTGTGTATTTTACCATAATACCAACTTGCCAGCATAGTACCCCCATCCCGTTTTTACTCCGGAATAGTGTAGCATTCTGTGCTGAAAGAATGATTGAAATCCGTTTATTTTTGGTTTATGTAAGAATTGCAATTGAATTCGTTCCTAAACATGGCTGAAGCATTGGTGGTGTGAATATGAAAATATATTTATTATAATACCTACCTAGTGATTGTAAAAAAAAATCTTCGGCAACCGGAAGTGGTTATTAAAATTAAGCAACACTGGAGGCAGGTTGTAGATTTCAAACACGTTATGCTAAAGTTATGCTGGACAGCTTTCCTGTTGTTTGGCTCGACGGAAGTAAAACTGGTAAAATTTTATGATCGTTTGAATCTATTATCCAAGTAGTAAGTAGGTACAGTGTGTATCCTCTAGGCAATACACTACCTTGGTCGACCTGGAAATTCTTAAATAGACTTCGAACTCAGGTCGGCAGGTGTAAAGAAAACCTAGTGAGGTGGGGTTATATCTCCGAGGATCGATGCGAATGCTCTGCAACGCCTCAATCCATGGATCACCTGCTCGTCTGCCCCTCGTGCCCCGACTCCTGCACGCTGCAGGACCTGTACGAGGCCACAGATAACGCTGTGCGTGTGGCCGAATACTGGTCACAGAACATATGAGGACACACACACTGTCGACTCGAAAAGAAGAAGTGTGTGTTAGCTAAGAATTAAGTACCTATTTGGACAGGTTTTTCATTTGGACAGGTGTAAAGTTGAATGCAGTATTAGACATAAGCAAACCTACATAACACCAAAGTACCTATTTCGATATTTTTTAAATTAACCAAACACAAAACAGGCGAACTGATGAAACAAGGGTTTTGATCAGTCCTCTACCTCCTAACGAGGCACCAAGTTAAAACAATGTTGTACTCACCTGTTATAGAGTAATGTACCAGAAACTTAATCTATATATATATAGGATATAGTATAGAAAGTCGTCTTAGTTACACCATTTATAATTCAAGAGCGGTTGAGCTGGTTTGGCTGAAAATTGGTGGAGACGTAGCTTAGTACCAGAAGGACATAGGATGCTTTTCATCCAGTTCCTTTGGGACGCCT
Organism: Conopomorpha cramerella; assembly: GCA_012932125.1. Lineage (NCBI taxonomy): Eukaryota > Metazoa > Arthropoda > Insecta > Lepidoptera > Gracillariidae > Conopomorpha > Conopomorpha cramerella. Next base: position 10,096 of record SJJU01001567.1, on the reverse strand, counting down.
CGCCATATAGAGGATGTTATGGTTTGTATGAAGCATTCATACTGAAAGAAACTACGCGAATGAAATCGCGGGGCGTCCACTAGTTATGAATATAGTTTGATGTATTTATTTAGTACTAGTGGACGCCCCGCGATTTCAATCGCGTAGTTTAGTAGTACCTGCATCCCAAACTTCAAGCGTTTTTCTTAAAATTTTGTCTACATACAAACCTTCTCTGAACTTCCACGAATAATTCAAGACCAGAATTAGCCAAATCGGTAAAGGCATTGTTGAGTTATAACATTACAACGAAAAGTGGTATTGATTTTTATATAGGTATGTATATAGATGTAAGTTGTTGGTGTGTCTTAAATAAGGAAAAAAACATCAAATAAATTTACTTGAATATTACGTATGTAATATATTTATTAAGGTACTAACCTAGTTACTTAAGTATCAGAAGTGCCTAATACATTGGTAGGCAAGATATAGTTCAGTTAGAACAAAAGTGACGCAATACAAAATGTGTCATTTTATAAAATTGAACCTTAATATAAAGTCATAAAAACTTAAATTGCGAAAGCAGCATGTTTCATATTGAGGCCGTTTTGTTCTAACTATGCGACATTATTTTTATATATTAGCTTAGCCTTATTTATTTTAATTGCATACGACAACATTCATCCTCTAAGGTAGAGGTAAGTAGGTACAAGTAAGAACAAGTACAGGTAAGTACCTATACCTTTCAAATTAATTTATGAGACTTTATGTTTAAGCCTTTGTGTGTGTAACTGTAGGACAGTCCTTGACTGTACCTGCTAATAATTTGTATTAAAATAATTCCAGTTCTAAATAAATACTTACAAATTAAAAATCACTTATAAAATATTTACAATTAAATAATTCCAATGCAAATATTGGTCTGATACAAACAAGAAAAATAAATGCAAAAAATACTTACAAAACTATATATTATGCCAGTTATTGTACGAGAATTAAGTACAATATTTCCTTAATTAATTACCACTTAGAAATTTAACATAAGATCTAGTTTGAGACTCAGAAAACCACCAAATGAAAAAAAAAACATTATTTATTATTATTATTATTAGTCCAACTTCAACCAGTTGAACTTCCTGGAATTTTCTTTCTAATTGTTCGAACTTGTGGTCCAATATGTACTTAACTTTCCTATCATTTTGTAATGAACAGTGTTTTTAAATACCTGCATTATAACATAAATATATTTTTTTTTGTCCTTACCCAAAATAATTGTAAAGAAAATTCCAATATGTTCAACTTGTTGAACTCTGAGTTCAACTAATTAGAATAATTGAAATAATGGTTTTTAACACTTCACTGGACACTTAAACAAATATAAATTTTTATCACATCAACCGATGTGATGTGTCCCAGAAAAGTGCTGATCAGGACACTATTATGTGATTGTATCACAATGACTAAATACATTATCCAAACTAAAATAAATTAATACAGGATAAATAGTTAAATGCAGGAATATTTTTGGACATCCCCCAGAATATTGATATTATTATGCAGCCAGTGACATAACAATTGTTTAATTATCTGAATCTAAAATTTCTGCTCAAACGTGGCCATCCGAGCGATAACTTGGGACTGCACGCTGCGCCGTTACTGTACCTACTAGGTAGGTAGTTGAGTGCCCATTATTTGGTGATTATGCTATAGCTTTCTTTTTGGAAAAAAATCCAAAAAAGATAGTTTAGATTTTCATGGAATGTGTTGTGCTTGTACTGGAGAATAATATTAAGCAAATCTGCAGGGTTTCCAAAAGTAATCCTGTATTTTTAGTTGAGATAGGTAGGTAGCAGTTGAGTAAGAAGAGACACTTGCTAAGCAAATTGACTATGAACTGGCAATGCGTCTTATCTGCACCGTTCCAGTGGCGTGCACAGCATATAGGCAAAAAGACACTGCCTACCTTAGTATTTTAGCTTCCCTACCTAATAATAGAGTTATTGCTAGATCTTTTTTTGTTGTGCTAACGAAGGTCCTGTGTTTTGAGGTTTAGGATAGGTAGGTACCTATATTTCATAAAGACAAGATACCTATACATATGTGTCAATCCGTGGGGATTACTGCCTACCTTGTTGTCAAAGCCAGTGCATGCCACTGCACTGTTCGTATGATACGACTTTCATTAGTATGACTATGTCATATAGTACTTTTTGTTTTAAAAATTCCATGAAGTTTTAAAATCAGATAGGACCTATTGCCAGTTCAAACTCCAAATGCCAACAGTTCACCAAGCATACTTAACCCAACATTAAAGAAATTACCACCCTAAAGTTGAAACTCAGATGAACCTACCTACCTACATTAATATCATTATGTACTTTTATTACTACTTTACAATAGAAATTTAAAGATTAACTTGAGATCTATAGTAGGCCTATAATTAAATGATACATAGATACATGAAAAATACACACTAGATTTAATATTATGCAGATTAGGTTAGTTTAAAATACACTGCAGTACGATAAGAGTTATAAGTAACTGTCATATTGATAAAAAGTTAAAATAACTAGTTGACAACAACTTGCAACCATGCGTTAGAGCTGTTCTAACTTTATGAATACAAGGGTAAGTGATTATTTAATGAAGATGACATCTAGTCAACACTGCTAGAGAACAGTTGTGTACAAAAGTGGTATGAAACTACTTGTACTTAATACTAATTGAATTAAATTTCTTCCGCACAGAAATTATTTAGTTATTTTTCATGTTCAAATGCAACATTTACCTACATTCTACATGTGTTTAACCTTTTAACTGCCAAAGTCTTATACATATTATTAGACACAACAGAACAGTGTTTATAATTCTATGGCATTCCGGTCAGTTTAAAACCATGAAAACAAAATTAACTATCTAGCAGTCAAAAAGCTAAAACAATAATTGTTGTAGATAGTACGTATAAAGGAGCATTTAGTATAAATTAATCCAAAATCACTAGTCTAATCAATCTGTCATTTTGTCATACTCATTTCAACGCTTCTTCTTCTTGTCTTGCCTTCTTGCCCTGAACAATGAAGCCTTATGTCCCGGAGAAGACTGCTCTGAACTGTAGTCATCACTGTCTGTACACGTCTGGAATGTGAAGAAAAATAATTCTTAAAAGAAAATTTACATACATACATACACTTCACGCCTGTCTCACAGAGGGGTAGGCAGAGACTACAGATCTCCATTTGTCACGATCCTGACATACCCCTTTCGCTTCATCTACATTCATACATCTTTTCATACATGACCTCCGGTTTCGAGTACTTTTCACGCCACCTTCGGTCAGGACATCACCAATCTGGTCTTTATATGTCCTTCTGGGGCGACCTCTACTCACCCGGCCCATTACATCACCCATATAAATCTCTTTCGTCAATCGACTTTCATCCATTCTCTCCATATGCCCAAACCACCGAAGCATGCCCTTTTCAATCTTGGTCACTACGTCTTCCTTCAAACCGCAACTTTCCCTTGTCACACTATTCCTTATCCTGTCATTCAATGTCACACCTTTCATGCTCCGCAATGAGAAAATTTACAATTTCACAATTTAATTGAAATGGCAAAGGTGGCTGATGAACTACCAGCTACTGTAGCTGAAAGACTGCTTTCTAAAGTTTTCATAGAAATGAGATTTGATTGAATTAGAATTGTTGGCAGCTTTCCTTAGAATACCCACCTTAAATTTTGTGTTAAAACTTTGTCTATAGGTAGGTATATAATCCTAATCCAGATCATTAGTAGGTAATCTATCTTCCCACTAAGTTTCATCGAAAAGTATGCAGTAGTTTTCGCATGCACATGCAATCTCACATCACAAGCTTTGTCATAAAATTCAGAAAGGTGTTAAATACATAAGGAATTTTTGCCGTAGTAGGATAGTTCATAAAACTCACCAATTCACATTGCTGGGATCGCTCGCAGGTTTCTTCAATAGTTGTGAAACAGGCTACCAGTGCTATAAGCTGCATCGCCGCACCAAAGTATAATCCAAAACGAATAAGAGTGTCGATAAAGTCTTCGGCAAAAATATCGTGCGGAAACCTCATTTTGATATAGGTTTACAGAAAATTAAGACTGTTTATTAATGGAAATCTGCTGCAGGCCTTGTCTCAAATGTTAAATTGTTTTGGCCAGTGTTTTTAGCTTGCACCGGCTGAAGAAAAAAACAAACACTGCAGACTGCTGCAAACTTGCTCCAAACGCCGAGTTTTTCTATGGTTGGTTGATTTTATTGACTGAGAGCAAATCTCAGAAGCTAAATTATCTGACAGCTACATAACGATAGGATTGACAATATTGACAAAACGTAACTGACGTTTCCATCTGGGTATTTTTAGCGGGAAGCAAAGCGCTTCATTATTTCTAGTGTGCCAAAAAAAAGTTATTTCTCGTATTCAACATTAATTTTTCGCGTGAAATTAAATAATATAATTTAAAAAAAATCGAGGAGGAAGGACTTTAAAAAAAGGTATGGGCGGGCGGCTAGTACTCTAGTGGAAGTCGGTTCCTTTTTGCTTTAAAATTATGTAGGGTTATGTTATGTAGGTATGATAGGACAGTTAAGAAACTACTAGTATTTATTAGATTGATTAAAATCACTCACTCGTCTGTTCATTTTTGCCGATTATCTTTCATGCATTGCCATTTAACACTCTCGGAGACGCTGCTTGTCCGTCGGCGCGAAAACAATAAACCTTCTATTGCCTAAATTTGTGTGTGCACGTCGTGCAATTGCACCGCACGAAGTGTTAAGTTTACCATTATTTCTTATAACCGACTTTACCTAATACAGTGCAGTGTAAAAGCTATTGTAAACAAGTTGAAGATAATTTGAAAGCCCTTACCTAGTACAGCGGCTGCACGAATGTTGTAGGTACTTTTTTTGCAATGCAGTATTTTTGTGTCGGTGTGGAACCTGGTCACTAATTCAACGTTTTTTTTTTACTTAAGTGAAGATACTGACTTTAATACAAACGTACCAATTTGCTGTAAACTATTCAGAACTAGAGTACCGCTTTGAAAATGCTGCAAGAATCTTCGTATGGTAAATATAAAAGTCTTCATTAAACAGTGAAAATAAAATCATATTGAAATGTCCACGGTGACCAACTCATTAGGTCTTGAAGTGTTATGTCAGTAGTCATTAAAAGGGTGAAGTCTTTCATTGAATCTGTAGCTGTCACTTTTTGAGAGATAGAGTAAGAATTAATCATGGACTTACTATACAAACAGGACTGAGCTCTCTTTACGAAAAAACGAGCCGAGCGAGATGCTTACAACAGAGGTTCTTTGTCTCGCTCTTACATGGTGACCATAATTTTAGGGAAAATAATAAATTGCCTATAATATAATATATTTTTTTTTATAATGTACGCGAACCTGATTTGCTGCATAGCTAGGATTAAATTATTAATCGGTACTTACTTACTTAGCTAGCAACTTTAACCGAAGATCCCTAGTGACGTAATACTCTTAGGTAAACTAAATTTATGACCGAGGAATTCTTATGGGCCTAAGGTTCTGTCTATCCGTTTTTGGGGGAACAACGGACGTGAGTGAATGTTGTTCTTACTGAATGTTACCTACTTTTAAATAATACATAGGTACCTACACACCAGAACAAATCCAACCGACCTCTTGTACTGTAACTAGACCAAATGGTCCGTGAAATGTGTGGTTTCCATCACAGAAAGAGTGTTGTGTACGTAACTTACAGTGTAACCCAAATAAAACGAAACAAATGAGAAATAGCCCTGGGAAAACTTAATTTATACTCGTAAAATAAAATAAAATAAAGTAGGTAGGTAAGTCCTGCAAAGATTATATTTTATTGAAAAAATACATCGGTTTTGCATAAGTAGGTACCTATAATAAAAATATGTTTCTACAATTATACATTACTAAAGAGTATCGTTTTGTTTAATTTCTGCCTTCAGGGTTCAGCAAATTCCGAGAATTTATTGTGTCAAAGTCTCCGGGTTTGAAGTGACGACTGCATACATCGGATTTCTTTGTAATTTCCAAATCCATTTCTCATAACTTTCTTCATTTTTTTGGGAAACTGTAATGATAACATAGTATTATAAATTGATCTAAACCACAAATAAAAAGTAAGTGACTGATTGGCCAAAACCTAATTGAGAAAATAACTATGATAATGTTTTAAACGTGACTGACTGGCTATAACCTAGTCAAATTAGCTCTACATCTGATAATATTTTTTGAAATAGACATCATATTAAAGTGGGGCAGGTAAGGAAACAAGATATTGTTCCCTATTGAGTTTTGGTGTTTGCTATTTTATGAAAAACTTGATAAACCACAAACAGAGTGTAGGTGAACTATCCTATCATCGTATTGATCATTTTGTGTTAATTACGTTGGATAGTCCACAATAACTAATATACTTATGGTCATCTTCTTGTATCGTGAAAGCATAAATTGTATTATTGGCTTACCTATAGAAAGATACACCACAATCGCCATATGATTCACTATCGCAAACACTAACACAACAGTTTTTCACCATTTTTCTTATAATCCAGTACAGATCGATCGCAAAAAAGAACACACATTTGGGGTTCAATGACAATAACAAACATAATAAGCCGCCATGTATATTTTTCAAAGTTACTAGTTGAAAAAATATAGCATAAATGTTATTTCGCCACAATAAACTAAAGGTTTCTTTTTGAAACAAAATATTTATTAAGTTCAAACGGCAATTTAAAGATAAGAAATAATTTAATTCTTGTAAAATAAGACGAAATTCATGAAATAATATTTGAGTCATTATATTATTTTTCCACTGGCAAGGTGAAAGAACGAGATACACTACCTCTGTTGTAGCTATTTCACTCGGCTCGTTTCGACCATGTTTTTTTGTCAATGAAAAGTAAGCCTAGTCGTTATGGAATACGATTCCTTTTCAAAATGTTTCTTTTTACAGTACTCAGTCCTGTTTGTATAGTAAGTCCATGGATTAAAGTTATTTATGGTCTGAGAAAATGCTTCTTCTGCTCTTTCCATTCAGTCAGAGCATTCAGAATGAGACGTCCCCTGACGGGAGTGAGATGGGAATGGACCAAACAAAATCTTGAATTTCATTCTTGTGCAATTCATTCAATCCGAAGCTCGTTCGTTAGTTCAATGCTCACTCAGCAATTTTTTATGTCAAGTCTGTGATGTGATGTGAAATGCTGGCCGGGATGTGTGTAAAATAATGGAATCGGTTTCCGGAATTAGTCCATTGCTCGCAAAAATGCAATTCCTTGTAGAAAAATGATATAATTCAACATTAGTTCAAAATATAGTTCAATATTTGTGACGAGAGTGTAACCGGTGTGAAATAGTCGAAAGACTTGTGTCATCTGACTGCTCTTCCTTCAAGATGGCTCCTTCACCGGAGTACGATAAGGAGCCGAAGGCCCCGGATAAAAGTGTTTTGTGCAGTGCCACCGAGGAAACGAAGGTTACACTTTATCACGATAATGAACAGCAGTCGAATCCTGACAGCAAAACTTCGATTACGTCTACGTCTAGTGAGACCGAGGTAAGCTGACCTCCATTTATTGTCAAAATCGCTATGATTGACGAAATATTTGCGAAAAGCGCTGAGGTCTGACATCTCAACCCAACATTTTTGTTTTCGTTGTTCTCTGATATGTTGTTCATATAGCTATTTACTTTCATTTCCTATGAACAAATATGGCGATAACTATTTGTCGAAATCAAAATGTGTAATAGGTAGGTAGGTACCTACTTTCCTATTGTGGGCAGTGCACAATTGCGTCTGTGCCGAATTATTTACCTACCTTTATTGATAAAGTTCTAATGTTTTAATTGTGTTTTTATTGGTGTAGTGTATATGTCAATCCTGTTAGCCCACTAAGGATTCGGCTGGATTAGCAATACAATGACTACCCACATCTTACCATGAGGCATTCTACATGTCAGGCAGTGATCCTGTTGCCACCAGGCTTTTGCTTCAAAACTGCATTTTTGCTAGGCAAGTCTATACCAGCTATACCAGGAGGACACCTATTTAGTTAATTATCAATGTAGGTACATACCAGTGGTGTGCACACCATATAGGCAAAAGGACACTGCCTACCTTAGTATGTTGGTTACCTGACCTAATAATAGAGTTATTGCTAGATCCTTTTTTGTTGTCCTCATGACATAAGCTAACAAAGCTCTGTGTTTTGTGGGTGAATAGATAGGTAGATATTTTGTAAAGACAAGTTACCTAATACATAGGTGTCAATCCTTGGGGATTAATACCTACCTTGTTGTAAAAACCATTGCACGGTACGGGTACATACATAAATCCTATTATGGTAGTGTGGAGAATGGTTAATCGTCATTACAAAAATCTCTACTCTGCATTTGTTTTAAATTTGGTACCTACTTAGATTTAGATGGTATGGGGTGTTTCCACGACAAAAATATTAATGTACTATGTATTGTGCATGGCCCATTTATAATATATGTAGTACATTTCAATCATTGGTCTCCTCTGGGACAGTAGTTCAACTGGCAGAACAAGTCTTACATACAGTCATACTGTGTAATGTTTGCACAACTACAAAGTAAATGCTTATTCTGACTTTGATCTTATCCATCCCATTTGAAGGCCAGAGGCCTATGTCCAGCAGTGGACAAGTATGGGCTGATGATGATGATGATGATCCCATTTGAAACTACTCTTTGAAATGTTATCAGAGCCAGCCTGTGTTACCAGAACACTTGGAAGGATTAGTCTGCCTCACCAGTGCTTTTGGGCGTAAATTTCTGTATTTCCTTATAAATGTTAGTTTCACACATACAGCATGTATTTCTAGGAAAAGGAATCCAAGGAATTAGATATATGAATCTAATGATTCTAAGGATTTGGTTTAGAAATAGATTTCTCCTAACAAATTGTTATGATATTTCAGTGTCCTTTACAATAATAACCCTCTTATCCCCTCCCACTGATATAATAATTAGAGCATAAAATAAAGTCAGTATGCTTAGTTCTTCAAAATTATGCAACGGATTTTGATACAGTTTTCTTTAGTACATAGAGAAATTCTTGAGGAAGGTTTATTGGTATGCATGTATATGCACTTTACACCTTTTCATCCCAAAGTAGGGTAGGTTGAGACACTTGCCAAGCAAATGTCCACAGTTCACCAAGTGTTTTAACCCAATGTGACAGGAATTTAATCCATGGCCGTTACAGTGTTCACACACCTTGTTATTACTACTTATTTACTTAGGTTCTAGCATACCCAGGGTACATAGGGCCGTGCAGATATCTCTCCATGTCCCTCTATCCAATGCTGCCGTCTTTGCGGCATTCCAGTCAATGCCCGCCGCCCTGAGCTCGGAGTCCACGGAGCGCCGCCACATGTGCATTGGTTCCTTGTCTCCGCTTCCCGCTAGTGGCTAGGCTTCCACACCTTGTTATGTGCAGGCTTAATCACAATCTAGTCTTTCACTGTACAAGCATTGCATTGTACCCATACTTGCCTCTTGAAACTAGGTCTGCAGTTTCAATTTGGTTATGCTCTTAAGGATTTGTGAGTGAGTCCTTGTGTTATGTACATTCACATTATCTGTGACCTGTGTGTTATATAATAGTCCTTCCATATATTTATAACATGCCTGCCTCCCCGAGCTATAGACAGAGTGTAGACACACTTTATCTGATGTGTACAATTCCTATGCAATCAAGTTATATATATAAAAGACTATGCCATAATCTATCCCCACACCAATTTAGTAAAAATCTGTACATTTCCTTTTAATAATTTTTTTTAACGGTTTTGTGAATATGCAGTTCACAATTAATGGTTTTTATCTGTGACATTGGTAGCAACATTTTCTTTTGAAAGCTTGTAAAATTAATCTATTAACTATGAAAATTGTACTTTGTAGTAGTAATGTATGATTGGCCGAGAAAGTGATATGTTCCATGGTAACATCAATAAGGTAGAGTTGTTATATTGAGATGAGTAGACAATGTGGCCCTTAATGTTTAATGATATGAATATTTCAAATTAAAACCTTAGGATGG
>SJJU01001566.1:0-23198 GCA_012932125.1 Conopomorpha cramerella | reverse complement strand
CACTTGTCACTTTGTCCGGATAATCCGACCAATAAGAGATAACTATGCCATTTTAAAAGAGCGAGACGAAAGAAAATTCCGTTATTGTGCCTATATACCGTCGGCGAAGAAAATTATAGACCAATTCAAAATTGGTCACTTCCTCTGTCACTAAGACATCGATAAAGTACAATTGTCATATTGTGTCAAGTGAAGAATGAACCTTAATGGCTTATCACATTCATATGAGTTTGATCCTTGGCCGACTGTCCGGTCGGTCAAAAAAGTGTGTCCTACTCTTCAGCAGAGCCATCCAAACAAATGCCGGGCTATTATATACCAAAATAGTGAACGTGTAACGTAGATAATGTACGTAGTTCATTTATTACTGTACGTATCCTAGTTTACGAGAAAATCGACATTGAAAGTGGCTCTGCTGGGGAGTATGCTCTTCAGCAGGGACACCCCCTGCAGCTCAACCGGGAGTGCTAAAGTTATAACTGAAATATGGAATCTAGTGTACGTACAATGCAGCTAGTGTACGTGTTGAAAGAATCCATGTACGACTCGTAGTTTTTTTTTATTTGACAATATTAACTTGTACGGTTTAGTCTTTCGATGCAGCTCAACCGGAAGTGCTAAAGTTATAACTGAAAGAATTTTCAAAGAAGATAGATATGCAGCAATACGTTCTGAAGAAAACCCCTTGGCATGTGAGGGTCGTAGTATTGGGCTCGCGTCATGACGATTTTAAATCGTTTTTGTTGCGCGTTCCCACAAAAGATATGGCGACCTTCATGGACACATCATTCTGGCTAACGAGTGTAGTGTTCGACGCTTTCGAGGAAGATTGCAGAACACTGCAGTACAAAAAACACGGGATGTGGAAGAGAAGAAGTGAAGAAAGAAGAATAATTTCTAAGTATGTAGTATAATTTTGTTTTTGTAAATTATTGACCTGGCTTAATGAATTGTCCAATGAATTGGCCTCGTAATCCTCCATAAAGAATACCATTGCAATTGTTGTGAAGTGAATAGTGAATGTGAAGTGACCCAACTATAATGCACTCCTTAATAACATTCCTTTACATGAAGCTATGTATACTTTCTTTTTCGCTATTTTATTGTCTTTAGAAAACAGTTTCTTGTATTTATCTGGCTCTCATCGATTGCAAGATAATTATTTAGATGCGTAGGTATACAAAATTATGCGTGAACTGTGCACTCAACAATATGTTTAAAACCAACAACAGTTAGCTATCAAACCCGTTGTTCCAGCATAGTTGAAGAGGTAAGAATCAAAACGTATTATTTTGATTTTCTTCCCCTAAGGGTTTTTGTACATTTTCAAATATATAACTTCATTACCATGTACTATTTTTTTAATTGTTTTTAAGAAATAAAAGATTTCATATATAATATGTATAAGAGAATGGATTATTTATCATTTTCTTCTGAAAGAGCCTAAGAGTGGTATAACTTTTCTTCTGTTTTCATCAAATTTGGTTACACCTATATTAATACGTTTTGATCCTAACCTCCTCAGTTTCTATAATATTCCATTCATTCGACTAGTCATCTTTTTTATCGACGTCACGAGGCGCCACGTGGATCTACAAGTCTAGTCGCAAGCACAGAATAATGCATGAAAAAAAAACATAATCAGTAATTCCTTGACACAGTTTGCTATACACTTTGAAGTGAATACTTGAGCTGGCGCTGTATGAGATTGCTTTAGCAAAAGAGGTCAGTTGAAATTGTGTCGGCGTATACGAGAAACTCAGCCGCGACAGTACGAATAATGTAAATAATTTCAGTGTACATTTCTCAGTGCGCGCATAGCAGATCTCATTAAACACACGGCTGTCCGATTCTTAATACTTTGTGTGCGAATGCGCCACGCGTTTTTTTTTTTTAAAGTAAATCCCCTTGTTAGTGACCACGATATAGCGTTATAATTTCACTGTGATACTCTACCAGAGGCGATCGGTAATCAGCGATTTGCAATGCTCCGCCGGATTAGATTAATTGAATTTCTGTGATTGTAAAGGCTGTTACATACTGGCGACATTTGGAATATTGGTTATGAAACAAAAGCTCGTTGTATGCTTTTGTTTTTGCTTCGACATCGCACACATCAAACGTGTCTAGGGATCAAGTACATTTTAGAAGATTGCAATCAAGAATATATTCATAATTTATTAAAAATGTTGTGATAAGTCATTGATACAGGGAATTAGGTAGGAGAAAAATCCGGAAGATTATATTTGATTTAAATAAATTAGATTTTTTTTAGAGCTAAATATGTTCAATATCCCTAGACACTTTTGATGTGTGTATTACATACGTATTACCCCGTACTTACAAAAATAATTAAATGTATGATTAACTAACGCATGTTCACATCTTTGTCAGACTCAGACCAAAACCAACAAAACTTGCAATACAGAACTGACGTTTAGAATAAAACGAGACAACAATACGAAAAACATGCAGGAGTAAGAGACAATATCTTCTGTCCCTTACCGCGTACCAGGGTATATCTGTATCCAAACTGCACAAACTACTAGTAAAAGTTACAGTTTGGATCCAGAAGTACGTCATTCTCCATACATTTTGGTGGGAAAGACGCAGACAGAAGGTAATTCGCGGCTTGCTAGTGTAGTTGAGTTTGGTCCGAGTTTTCAGACAGTTGTAAAACTTCACTTACCAGAAACACTGTTCAACTAATAAACTGTTTAAAATTAGGGGGTATTACAGTTTTAGTATGATGATCCATTGGAATTGGAGATCTGTAGTCTTCTGCCTACCCCTCTGGAGACAGGCGTGAAGTGTATGTAATGTATGATCCCTTGATATTTTTAGACAATTGTTGCAGAACGATTTCCTTTTTGTCTAAATTGAAAAGAAAAACTGAATTTTAAACATTAAGTTAAAAAATCTTTCTCACAGATAAAGTCAACAATATAATGCCGACTTACCTATAATGTCACAAAATGGTGGCCATATTTTCCAAATAATTACGGCAATAATTGGCACCACGGCGCATCTCGAGGAAAGAGTACTCGTAATAAAAAACGAATCTATCACTCTGTATTCGATTTACTGTTAACTCTTTTTTATTATTTTACTTTATATTTTAGCAGTATGGGAACCATTCTACAGACTCTACTGTATTTAAAAAATTAAGATTTATAACAATACGTTTTTATAAAATCGATAAGTTGACGAAAACATATTTATTTGCCTATATGTTATTTTTCATAATCATGCATATTATGCAAAAATAATAAATTACACACAAACGTACATACTGTATGCTTCCTTTTTTTTTTCAAAGAAGTAAAGAAGAATTTTTGTAACTTGCAAAACAATGTATTACCCACTGTGGATCAGAGCATAGATTTATTTCGGCAATTTTTCTGACTTAAATGCTAAATCCGAAACGGTTTTATTAAATTTTATATGCATATTCAGTAGGTCTGATAATCGGCTACTATCTATATTTTATGCATCTACCAGTTGTATTTCTTCCGATACACGGGGTACAAAGGCAACTTATTATGGCGAAACAAATGTTTGCCGGGACAGCTAGTAATTTATAGTACTGATACTGTTTTAAGTCACAATTTTATATGTGCCAATATTTTTCATTAATCGCAACCTTAGTGTGTAAGATGATTGTTAAACATACTTCAAAGCGAACCTGTCTAAAAGCTTCCATTAAGCTTAAACAGTGTCGTAGAATCGTGAGAAAAAAACCATATCACATACTGCACAAGGTTATTTACCTGTAAACGCTTGTTCATAGTGATTAAAAAAAAATCTTGTCTAACTCTAGCATTTTTTTCATTCATCCAGTAAACATATTGAGATAGCACATCGTTTTAGACAATTACTAAAGTAGACAATAATTTGTAGTTAAGAGTGTAACAGCACCTACCCAACCAGATTACGCAATTAATGTACTATTAAGCTCTATAATATCTTCAAACTAGGTTACTTGAAAGGAATTAGTCTGAGCCCCAAAGTTCGCTTTTTGCAATCTTACCATCGTCAATTTTATATTTTGTAATGTATTTATGTAGTCTTTAATAAAAAGTACATTCATTAATTATTTATGTACATATTTAAAAAAGTAAAAGCATATAATTAAGAGTATTTCGTTGTTTGTTTTTTTTTTAATTTTTGAATTTAGCTCCTTAACATTGTATGAATACAATATGCGTATTGTGGTAAAATATTTTTTTATTAATCTCGAATGCATGCAAACAACTCGCACACGAACCCTATAACGGCGATGGGCTCATCCCCTGTCACGTTGGGGTAAACACGCTTGGTGAACTGTCGGCATTTGCTTAGCAAGTGCCTCTGTCTGGCCCGCTTTTGGATAAAAAGGCGTTAGTGTATTTTTTGCACAGAGTCGTTACAATCTTCAAGATAAAATAACAACCACTTGTATGTACATGAAGTAAGATCAGTATTACCAATATGGAATTCAAAGGCATGAAGTATTATTATTATATTTTATTTTATTTGGATTCACAAACAACAATACAAATGAATAAAACTTAGAAAAACTATAAACTAAATAACAATTTGAATATATGTATTGTCAACACCATGAACCGCTAATTACAAGTATACAATTACACAATTACAAGTATATTTCAAATGTAGAAATATTTCTTAAGAAAACGAGTTAAAAACAAACCTTTGCGATATAATATAAAAGAACTATCGAGAGTAACACCCCACCACCAACTCATTACTTGCATTTGTCTTTACCACCTACAGCGCGGCTCAGATGTATCGTTTCAAGTATATCATAACTCTGGAAGAGTAGACCCACCAACGCCAATTATAGGAAAAATACTACTTTCTATTAGTCAATGGGTGAACTATGCTGAATTAAATCGCCAATGCATACTAATAACTTTGTTTTTTTTTCTCGTTTCGGTTATGCATTAAAAATATTTTTAATGAGGTGACTTATCTTATAATGTAGGGGACGATGTTTTTTTTAAAGTTTAATAATTTGCATAAAGTTCTGCTTAATTTTACGTTGGTATGGATTTGGTTTAGCTCGCAGCTTAATTTTCAACAATTTTGCTAGAGAAAATTAGGGTAAAAGAGGGAGTATGAAAATAAATCGATTAGCGCACTAAATTTCATGAAGGTCCATGATCTGAAAAAAACTAAATCTGTCTTTTTAACACTTGTCATTAGAGTGAGACAAAGCATAAAACTTACCTGAATAGAGCCTTGGTTCACGTTTCAGGATACTGCCTGAACGGTTTTGGTGCAATACGACCATAATATTTTGTTCCATATTACGTTAAGATTTCATCCAAAACCTTGAAAATAATTTTGTCGCCAAAGTGTTCCCATTGAGAAATGTGATTTTAGAGTGTATTTTTTTCATTTCAGACCCCATCAACGAAATGCACACAGTGTATAGTTTTTCAATGGATCACAATCGATCTTGGACAATAGACGGTGCATTTGTAAAAGCGGTCTTTTTGTGTAACAAAGACGACGTAACATATCTCATCGGTGTTACAAAAACACTCTTTGTTCCCACTACGAATGTTACAATGGCATTTTTCGTCACTATTTGATATGAGATCTTGGGACTTTAATGCGATTTTTTTTAATTTAAATAATAGTTTCCCTCTCCTCGCCGCGGTCCGGCAAGTGTGAATCAAAACATCGTGTTAAATTCTAAAAGACGTTTCAACGTATACATTTCTAAAGCAAGATGAACTTTTTCGTCTTGAAATTTCTTTGCAGAAGAGGTCAGATACTGTCCAAGTTTTTTGTAAGTACTTGCTTCATACTGTGAACGTAATCTGTAATCTGCCGCAAATCTTGATAGCATTTCATTCGAGGTGTCAAAATATTGAAATCTGCGGCTTTTGTCGCATTTTGCCACTGATTGCATCTCAACAGGACAATTGCAAATTTCACCCGCGGCGTGGACAATTTGTTTGGGTACAAAAGTTGGACAGAACAAAGTATTAACGCCACCTTGATTTATGTGCAGTTTCATCGAAATATCAATATTATCTGCAGTAGGTTCACCTTTTTGGTTTTATAATGTTTAATAATAAAAAAGAAATTGAAAATTACATGAGAAACTGCGGGGTGTCGTTTGTTCACTTACGTACATAGATAAAAACAGATACATGACAACGGTTACCAGTTTTTTTTTGTTGCAAAAAAAAATAAAAATAAAGTTGGGAGTTAATTTCACTGAAAATTTGACAGTGACTTAACTCTGTAAAATCATCTAATTAGGTATCATTAAATATTAATTGTGATTAAAAACAGTAAAATCTTCTTGTAAAGTATCCGAAGTCCGATAAGTACCTATTTCATAATAATCAGAATAATAATTATATATTTTTTAGTATGTATGTATGTGTTCATTATTAGTCTTTTTTTTTGCAATAGTACTTCCTATATTATAATATGTGTTCATTTAATTTTTTTTTATTGAGTGTTTTCTGTTTTACCTTACTTAAGTTATTAAGTATTATTACTTAAGTTAAATGTCTTCACTTACAACTTTATAAATACTGACCCGCACCTATGTTTCTCCCATGTTGTGAGGTTGACTGGTAGAGAATAATTTAGTATTAAGTCCACCCATTGTACTGTTGGTGCAATAAAGTATTAAATAAATAATAATTTTGACAGAACTTACGTAATAACAAGAACATTATTCAAGTGGGTTACAACAACTGAAGTGTACCTACATTTAAAAAGGGGTAGTTGTCTATAAAGGTGTATTTGCATAAGAGTGCGCAGCCGATTATAAATTAGGGTGCACACACTGCATTTATATTTTATGGAAAATAAGTTACGACGTTAACAAATTGTTTCTTCTTTAATCCACACTCGTCAAATACTTCAATTATACTGTGTTCAAAACATACTGTCCTTTAAACCTATATAACTTAATTTATTAGAGTCATCGATTCTACTGCAGGAGCACGAGTATCGTACCAGTGAAGGCTTTTATACAATTGACTAATTGTTCTACAAAAATGTCATGATTGAACACTTTTTCTAGTTTCATAGATCAATGTAACCATAAAAAAATAAGTATTAAAAATCCAACTGAAAATCTCAAATTATGTTCACCCTACGCAATATATAGAGCACCGGCCACTATGGTTATGCACCCCAAAATTCCCCTACAGGGGTGACACACACCTGCCACCCTCCGCGACACGCGACACAAGTTGCACCGGTCTGCTACCACCCTTATCTAACCCTAAACATCCGGTGATAACCCTTACGTACATTTATGTTTTCAATGCAAAATCCGCCTTATGGTTTTGTCGCTTATGACATTTTAACATGACGTAACAGTAGAATTTCTATTACAAATAGTATTAAAAGGACTCAAGCGGCACTACTATTTGGTAGATTATTATGAAAACTTTTACAGTATGGCCATACAATCTGTAACAGATCTATGGTTAGTAAATTCCAGTGATGTGGGTAATTGCCATGTAACCAGGGTTCAAAATATAGTAGCGGTGTTTACTTTTTAGTACATTTGTGTAGAGTTTGATACGGACCAAGAAATCATGGTCACCATGCATTAGGGTCACCACAATTTAATCAGTGCTGTATAGAAATTTCACTGTGATATGTTATAGAATGTACGAATTTTAACAACAATAAAATAATAACGTTCGTTTGTTAACGGAACCGGTTATTATTTTAGGGCCTCGTGCGCATTAAATGAATATATTTATTGATATCTATTCAAAAGAACTGTAGAGTGACAATAGTGTTTGTTATGAACTAAAACTGGGGTAATTTTTGCAAGCACGTGTAGAATTGTCTCAAATTATTATACAGCTTTATGTCGATCAACGCGAATGCAAGTCTTTCGTTATGATTTAACTTATTGTGTACTCAACCAGAGAACTAGGTGATTTAAAGAAAAACACTAAATAATTATATATTTTATTTTACTATTGTGAATTACTATTATTTCACATATCGTCACGTTATCCCAAAACTTAGATCCCTGATATCGTGGGAGCTGAAACTGATATACAGACAGAAATACTTTAAATTACAAACGTAGACAGATAAAAATGGCACATATGCTTACAATATAATGATAATAATATAATAATAAAAAAAATATTTTTACAACATACACATCACATGTTAATTAGCTAAAGCACTTGTGTTATGGAATTCAGATAATGAAATATACTTATATTTTTTTCTTTTAAATACATGCTTACGTAAATAAAACACCCAGACACATCCAAAAAGTACTTAAAAGCTGATCACCTAAGAACCTGTCAGCAGTATCAAAAAAGTACTTACTTTTGTAAAGGCGCTCAAAATTGATACTATGAACTGTAAAGAATTAACTAGGTGGCGATCACAAAAGATCAGCAATTGTCGCAGTGATACTGGGCACAACAGGGCCTTGCAAAGCCACAAAACACAAAAAAAATGCAAAATAAAAGTTACCTTTTCACGAGTTTCGCCAACGCTTTTGATTAAACGTTGTATATACCTCAGCTCATTATTTATGCCGATTCTCTGACCATTATTCCTCCACCCCGGCCAACGATGTGCATTTCTGATTTCCGCCCGTACTAAAACAACGGTGCTCAACTTTTTCCTCTACGAGAGTGTATTAGACTTGGCCCCCAGGTCACAAAACAAACTAAGCATCTTTAACATATACCATTGCATACACGCGTTTGTCTCTTTTTGGCACGTGCCATTAGAGTGAGACAAAGCATAAAACCTGGCTATACGTTCAAGCGCAAGTTCATTCTAAGTATAATCGAACTTTATGCAGCACGTCCACCACACGGCACAATGCCCAATCAATCAATCAAGAAGAATATCACGATAACTTCTTAAGGCGATTCGCAAAGAATAGTTGTATCTGTGAAATACAACACTGTAAATGACTTACAAGGAGGAATGTATGTATGTCTCTTTGTAGATGCGGCGCTGAAGGATTGATGTCACACCGCTGACAATGGTTATGTATGCCACTTTTATTTTTATTGATTGCCAACTACGGCTACTGTTTGTTACTGAGGATATTATTTCTACGTGACACACAAGTGGCTTTGCGTTTTCATTTTTATTGCCTTATAAAATTAAAATGTGTGCACGGTTTTTAGATCAAATAAGATTCTGCTTGCCTACTATGCCCATAAAAAAATACGAAATGTATTTCTTAAAGCTGCCGGGTGTTTTCTAATTTACTTAATTTGACATATCTGGCTTTTTTACCCCCCTAACCACTACAAAGAATCGTAGAGTAAAGCTGGTATCAAGCAAGTTTTTAGATCTCCACGGTTGAAGATGTTTCTAAGCCGCCTGAAGATTTCTACCTCGGGTTAAGGTCTACTGTCAAAACAGCAGTCCAGAGACCAACAATTTAACATTCCGTCCACAAAACCGCTCGAAAAGATCCCATTTGAAAGCAATTACTCCGATAGATGCCCAAGCCCAACCCCAGTGTGGCTCAAATTCGATTATCAGTTACGATGATCGACGCCAGCCAGGACTACGAGTGCTTAATTTACAACTGATCTTTAAGTAAACTTAAAAAAATAAATTTTACTCCAATTAACACTGGCCACATGCATCAGAAAAAAAATACCTATACGAAATTATGAAAATCCTATTTGATTTTACAGAAGTTCGAAATTTAAAATTCAAATCTTATTCAGCCCTCGGTGTGCAAATAGTCGCGTGGCCAGTCGCCCCCCAGTCGCACGGGCGGCGTGAACGCACCTGCTGCGAGCTGCGCGCACCGCCGCCGCCGTGTGCTGCGGCGCGCCGCCACTGGTGCGTGCGCGCACCGCTCGCTGCTAGTGTAAGCGTGCGTGACATGTCACCTGCGTCTGCACGTGACATTTTGGGGAATTTATTCCTATATTGGTTTGATTGGCATTGGTAGGTGTTAGGTACTATGATTGTTACAATTTTTAATACTTTTTGTCTTGCTTGATTGTAATCGATTCTCGATATTTATTAAAGTTTCTCGTAAAGTTTGGAATATACACGGTTATTGAGATGAAATTAATTATTATTAAAGTAGGTACCTATAACATTTCCAAAATAGAATTAAGGTAGAGTGATAAATGATATCAAATTACACAGAGACATAAATCGCTTCTCTGTAATTACGCAAAAATAACAAAAAGTGTACAACGGATCTTACTCAAGAACAAAAATTGCTTGAGATCATTTTTAAGTAGTTAAATCATTACAAGGCACGAGACCTCCGAAAGAAAAATGTCCTTTCTATCCGCTAATTATCCGAAAACATTTAGGTCTACTTTTACCCAAGAATAAGGAATCCACTGCGGCCTTTTAAATCGTATCTTGGAAGAAACAGTACTTCAGTATTTTTTTGTCGCTGAGCTGACTGGTTAAAAATAATTAAATGCGCATTAATGTACTGTGTACAATAGACTAGCGCGTAATAAAGCGACTGTACTTTTATGTCGCAAAATTACATATTTACAAAAGTTGGAAAAAAAACTTTAACTGGACATCCGTTTCCCGTCACCGGAATACCTCAGGCCACCGTTTTTTTAACTTCGCAAGGACTCTGTGAATAGTCACAAGATCAAGAATGGTATCATTTATGGTACCTCCATCTGCATCATACAGTTGTTTCATGTATAAAAAAATAACGTGTCTAAGCGATTACGAACTAGGCAACTTTTCATCACATAATGGTTCTCAAATTTGGCCATAAGTAGCAGTAAGTAATCTTAGCCTAAATTCTTTCTAGAAGGCACAATCAGAGTTTAATTTTCACAAATCGAATCAGCCTTAGCTGGCCGCATTCTTTTTTCTCTGGATAGAACCCAACAGTTCGAATTTAAAAATCGAATTTCCATTTCCTGGCCGCCATTATTTTTCCTTCGCGGAGGTTAAACGCGCGGTGCTGCCGTCGAAGACCCCGCAGTGGCGCAGCCTGCGGCAACGCGGTAATTCGCCGCCCATAAATCTCTGCTGATGGGGGCTCACAGGACATGGCGGTCTTCATACGACTATGGATTCCATCATTTGTACCTTTTGTACATTATCCTGAGCTAGCATGACGCGTGTGCACTGAGGTACTATAGCTCAGTAATTTTTGGTATTGTTTTGTTATCGAAGCAGTCTTTTGTACAAGTAAACTTACATGAATAATGCTTTGTGCTGGTCTGCGATCTAAAGAGAATGCGTTTGGTTCGAGTCATGTTCAATGATTGAATGTTCATTTTAAGTGGTCAACGTTTAAGTTCCCACACACGTAAGACATAAGTAACCGTGTTAATTTATGTGCGAATGAAGATTTGCAGTTAATTTCTGTTTTAAACCTTCCATACCGAGGTTGAGGTGCCATACATCTAACAACAACAAACAGTAGTTTTTCTATGTTTTTTCTGTTAAAATTATGCATTCATGTGCTTCTATGCTAGATAGGTGCTTCGCATCGCAATTCAATCGCATATTATTTATGTTACTTGCGTTCTAACTATTACTGTAAAAATATGAAACATTGTCCAATTTTCACCATCTCGTCATGTACCTGCGGTCAGCCAAGAAAGTTTTGATCAGTGTTATCAATGTGACACTCAATCAATAAGTAGGAATTTTTCTTAATGTCTATTAATGTTCATATGAGTTTAAAAAAGTGGACTAGATTATTTTATCATCTAGATCTAGATCCGGAGCTTTTTCACATATTATGACAATTGTTTCTACCTATCCCTTTCGAAATACTATCAACACTAAAATTATAATGAGAATTTAAATTGTAAGTAAATAATTATCTCAAAAAGTACTGTACAGATTTCGATCCTTCTTTCACCACTAGAAAGACATTATCCCTGAATAACAACACTGGCTATATTTTATCACAGAATTCCCACTGGAAGGTAAAACGTGAGCAAAACCGCAGAGCACAGCTAGTGCGTAATAAGCTCACTATAACTTTTGGCTCAAAGCATTTCTTTTAACAAGTTTAATTGACTTCGCAAGAAAATCACGGAGCCACTTGATACCTTCCGGCTTCGAGTCCCTGGCACACTAATTGCTAGCTCCTGAATTGATTTAAATCACTACCAATAAAACTTCGAATCCAGCAACGATTTATCGTCCCGGCTATAATCAAATACACCAAGAGTTATCGATACTGGTAAAGGTGTGCATTCACTGCATATATTTTTAAAACACATTGAACAAGCGTTTGACCACCATCCTGCCTGATGTTAAGCAGCGATGTGGTCTACGATGGAGCACACTTGTTCATTAGGTATATATTTACCCCCAGTGACTTGAAGACCCCCAGACTGTACATCTGCATGTTCTAATGGGAATATCTCAATACACACACACACAATAACGTTTGACCACCATCCTGCCCGATGCTAAGCAGCGATGTGATCTACGATGGAGCACACTTGTTCATTAGTTACCTATTTGCCCCCAGTTACTTGAAGACCTCCAAACTGTACTGCATCTGCACGTTCTAATGGGAATATCTCAATACACACACACAATATATGTAAATTGTATTGTAATGTTGAGTTTATTTATACATTGATTACAGTCCTCACTCGTGAGTTCTGGCAGAATACCAGCGTCACGGGCAACCGTGTCAATATGCTGAGTCTCTTTTTTGCTGACAGATACAGGAACGATAGATAGGAATGCTGAATTTAACATTGTAATAATTAACAGTGTAAGCTATTGTACTGAATTTTTGTTTGTGTGTTTTTAGCAAAAAAAAAATGTCTATACGCAATCGATATCTAAGAAGAATTATAATACTTAATGTAACATCTTTACGTAGAAGCGAATTTGTACATAACAATGTGTAATAAATATGGAACATAATAATAACAATTTAGAACACACAAATAAAACTATTTATTAACCCTTATTCAAACAAAGACTAGTATATTCTTACTTGACCAACACATACTTTGAACCTTATTGAATATCTTCACTGGAATTATCTGAAGATTTCAGAGAAGTTATCAGAGAATAATCACATAAGGCATTTAACACTATAGGACACATACATTTATTTGAACATCAAACATAATTTCACAACAAAACACACTGAAAAGCTAGATTGTATGATAAACATCACCCGGGTTTATGTGACTGGGTCGGTAATAAGACAAACGTGGATAGAGTCCATTCTCTATCAGAAAAACAACTAACCTTGTCTGATTAAGGGTTAAAGTATAGTAATAATATCAGCTTTAAAGTAGGTACAATACTTACTTCTGTTAAATTAAACACTTGTTCCACCACGACACTGTAATCATTCATTTATTGTTTTATCTCCACCTTTTGCACGTCACAACATCAGCATAGGCAATACAAGTATTTTGTACACTTTGAACACAAACAATAACTTATTAGCTTTAAAACATATTTCCACTTTTAACAATAGGCGAAAACCACCCTCCTAATATCAAGAAATCCGTTAAGTGTCAAGAAAGTTATTCACATTAATTACATTTTCTCTCCAAATTACACTGCGCTTCTCATCGCACGCCAAAAGTCCCCACCGAAAGCACGCTGACCATAAACGTCAATATTCTATACTCTATACCGGAAACCAAACTTATTTTTTTATATTGAAATACAATAACGATCCGTTTATAGAAAAATATTAGTAGAAAGTACAATAATTTATTAGGAATCGTGACACTTCCTTGGTTAGATACGGGGGCCGTGTGGTGACGGCGAATAGAATACATGTGTCACCACCTCAGCCTAACTCTTCCCGTCATGGGGGTCGTAAGATGCGACCGAGGCAGCTCTCCAGAGAACGGTCAGCAGCGCTCTCTATGAGTTACACCACAACACCACTGCGATCGCCAACCGCCTGCCAAACGTGGCGATTATTGGCATTTCCCGGGTACTTACATTACACCTACTAAAAGTGCTAAATGCTTATCTTTGGTTAATTTCACGCGATAATACCCGGTAAAAACTTAATACAAAATCATTTCAACGTTATCAAAATCCAATGGACGCGCAGCATAAAAATCCCGAATGAAATACGGGTTGATTGCACGTTGGAAGTCGCGACAACCCCGGATGAGATGGTGGAAAAAAAAACACGTCTTGTGCCAAAGAGAAATTGTAAATGCATATACCTATGTTTGGCGTGTTATAAAGGCTACTAAAACTATAGACATAGACATAAATTTATTTTCAATAAACAAACACACACATATTAACAATAAAATAATTTAAAATAAACACACAGTGATGCATGCTGCAGTTGTTCACGAAAGTGAGCTTCCGGCTCAGCATGACGTCACAGTGTCCTGTGACATAAACTGATATTCTGCCTTCACTCTGAGAAAGAGGGCCATCCATAAGTACAAACATATTATATAGGAAAAAAAATAGATGCAAATATTATATACATATACATAGGTACAAGCTCCAATAAACAAATAATATTAAACTTTACAACAACGGCACTACTAAAGTAACAAACCTCCCTAAATAAATAACGATTGAAATAAAAAAAAGTAACAAGTCAATCGCCACCACCATCTCTATGGTGTACATATGTATATGTATGCTTAGATCTTCAAAACTACGCAGCACAATTTGACGCGGTTTGTTTGAATCAATTTTATACTCAATACTAATGTTTATTGCGTTCCACGATGGTTATATAGTTGTTAGTTAGGTATAAGTGTACATCTTTGGGCACAAAATATGTAGAAGAGGGGACAGACCTCCCACAAATACCCATTTAGTTGTTATATAGGTAGGTATATTTTTTAATTATCATCAAAGTATTCGCAGATTGATTCAACAGGAAGGTTTACATGTATAGTTTACATACATGCAAAGACAGGGCGTATCACTAGTGTGTGATTTTCACTTATTCCAGACCATTCTTAAACTAAAAGTAAACTAAAAGATATTCTCAAGCTCAGTATTGGTCAAGAATTACACTTAGTAATTGAAACTGAAATATACTATGAAGTAACTTCACCAAGGAATGTCTCCAATCAGAAAATATCGTATGACTTAATACTTTATCATCATCATCATCATCAGCCCATACTTGTCCACTGCTGGACATAGGCCTCTCCAATTGCACGCCACTGTGATCTGTTTTCGGCTTCTCGCATCCAGCTTCTGCCAGCCATCTGCGTATATCATCAGTCCACCTTGCCTGAGGGCGTCCTACACTCCGTTTGCCGAGACGCGGTCTCCACTCGAGAACTCGTTTTCCCAACGGTCATCGGTTCTACGGCTAATATGGCCGGCCCACTGCCACTTCAGCTTGCTAAAACGATGAGCTATGTCGATGACTTTGTTTCTCTGTCGGATCACTTCATTTCTGATTCGATCCTTCAGAGAAACGCCGAGCATAGCCCTTTCCATAGCACGCTGTGCGACTTTGAGCTTGTGGGCCAGCCGTGCCGTCGTATACTTTATAATAATCGACAATGCTGGAACAGCACATACACCTGTATTCTGAAACTTGAACCAAACATTAGTCAGGTAAGTTTTCTGCTTTGTCTGACTCTAATAACAAGTGTCAGAAAGAGACAAATATGCTTCACAAGCATTACATAAACATTTATTTTTCATTCAGAATATGGAGTGCGGTGAATTCGTCGTTTTATCGTTCATAATATCGCATATAATATGTCAAGATTTTTCGTCATCTACGCCGCAACTAAGACACCTACTTGACATACTTATAGGAAATTTCATACAGAAAGTTATTCTTGTTAGAATAGTCACAAAAAAAACATTAGCAATTTATGTTCTTATGTCCATTAAATACGTATTACTTAGGAGCAAAAACATACTCCTTCCTAAAACCAGTTATACGCAAACATTTTGAGCAAAAAATGTATTGAAACATTATGTTGTGATAGAATTATTACTTTGTACTTAGTTTTTTAAATGGGGTTTAATTATCTGTTGGTAGCATGAAGGCAACGTCAAATTGATCAATTATCGATCTTTTACTTGTTATAAATTATCATACAACTCCCCCTTCCTTATTAAATAACTTTATCTCAACATTTTTAGATATTCTGCACATGGACATGGCCAAATTTACAAAAGCCTTTTACCAGGCAAAGTCCCTTTTAACAAGAGGTCAATTAACGTGAATAAAAGAAAGTTCCCAGTACTTTTTTACTGCCAAGACTGAGGAGTACTGACGGTAGACCATCAAGTAAGATTAAGTTATCAATTCAAAATTTATGTACTGAATAATGATAAGTCAGGGGGGGTCCGAAACTCGTACGCAGGCGACACCAATTTTTGTCTTCCCCGAAGATATGCCACAAAAAATTACGAACGCAATACACTTGGATTGTAGTCTCTATTGCGCACGAGAGAAGGGCGTGCAGAAAATGGTACAAGATGACTCGCGCTTAGGCAACTGTATGTTTCAGAAATTGATAAATCGTACTACACAATTATGTATTTTACACGAACCGAAATTGCATACGAGCTTCAACAGCCAACAGCTCACGTTAAAGAGTTCGTGAAACTTGAAATGACTCCCAGTGTACTTGTAATTTGGGGAGAAGCGCTACAATTAGTGCAGTTTCTGAGGTAACTAAGGCAGTCGCAACCAGAATTTACTGTTATAAAAAAGTCGTATCGGATAATGTGATGTGAATTGAACGATATTTCGCCAACGGTTATCGTGATGTCTTCATTATTATCGCGGACTAGGTAAGTAACTGACCATTGTTAACTGAACTGGGACTACTGCGTTAGAATAAGGAATTTCGGCTCTTCAATATTATGACAGTACAGTTATCTGTGAATACATCAAGACATGTCGCCATTGTTTTCCCCCATAAAAAATCCCATTTTACCCTTTTTGGGATTGTTTTTGGTAATACTGATCTTACTTCATGTACATATAAATGGTTGTGATTTTATCTTGAAGATTATAACGACTGTGCAAAAAAAAAATACACTAGTAACTTTAATCCAAAAGCGGGCTATTACTATTACGTATTTAACCCAACGTGACAGGGTGTGAGCCTATTTCCGTTATAGGATTCACACACCTTGTGGTGTGCGGGTTTTATTTTTTTTACAAAAATAGCAATTAGCAGACAGTCTAGTCCTTCCTCCTACTTCCGAAAGGAACATTAATTCTAATTTGATAATATTAATACGATTTTGATGGCATTAACAAAATACAAAAAAATCGGCAACAAGAAAAACATAAATAAAAAGATCGCACGTCGTTAACCAAAACTCGAAACCAGTGGGCTGTTACATAAATTTCATTAAACATTACGGCGAAATTTCATTAAACAGACGCCCGATATCAAACGATTTGTATAGAAAAGAGCTAAGTAGATTTTTTGCTCTAAAAATTGACATCCATGGGCGGATCTAGGAACAAACTGCATTACCGCTTTGAAATAAACATATTCTTTTATATCTGGTCTACTAAGCGAAAGAACTTCTTCCATCAAGAGCTCTGTTCCTTAAAATGGTTCTTATTTGTAAATTTTCGATGGCTTCTGAAGAAAGCGAACCATCAGCAAATGAATGTAAAATTGATGGGTCGCTGCGTGCAGCTGTGAATGAATCCATTTGTCATTTTGACGACTGGTTCAAGGTAATAGTAGAAAAGGTATTTAACAAACACTTGGTTACAAATGTATTGTTTTGCCACAGGTATGTGTTCCTGGTTGTTAGGATGCACTTATAGAAAATAATGTCAACAGTTGAATGTTGGCATGGACTAATTCGTCAGGGCACCTGCCTCCTAGGAAGACAGTGGCGGGTTCGATTCCCGCCGTCATTCGTTTTGTGCGTCTGGGTGTTTTATCTATATATACATACATACACTTCACGCCTTTTAATCCTAAAGCGGGTTAGGCAGAGGCACTTGCTAAAGCAGATGCCTATGTATTTAAAAGTATCTCAGTCTCTGGCATCCACAGATCAGGGTATTCTAGTTTGAGATCCAGTGACGAAACAGTCACGTGTGTGAAAATGTTCTGGGATATTGATTCATTTTGTGTAGTAAAGCGTACTAATGCTTAGAAAAAATATCAAAATTGTATGTGTTGTGTATGCGTTTTATCCTACTTTTTTATTTACTTTCAATTCGTGGTAACACAACTTTTCTTCAACATTTTTATCATCCCATGTCTCGATTTTGTTGTTCTGTTTTTTACAAAATGTTGTCTCTATTGCCGAAGGTTTACTCTCCCTTTGACTAGTTACCGACACTAGTACTTAAATCTCGGAGCAAATTCCTCAAACAAGACGTTAAGGCGATTATCCTTATGTATATTGGCTAATTACTCTGCTTGTCTCACAAAGTTTCGACCTCCGTGGAGACGTTTCTAGAAGAAATATTTTGACCAATCACCAATGAGCAGGCCTGCATATTTGACCAATGATCGCTGGACAATTAGATCTAGCTGCAACAGGCTTTATGGGATATGTCGCGGAAACGCTATCCTTCCAGACAAACAGTTTAAGAAGAGCTTTCTAAAAAATGGAATGGTATAGGCATTTAGTTCACTTTAAAATGGTGATGCCCCGCCATTACTGGCAAATACCAAAGAGGTCTCTATCAAAGTAATTGCATACTTATCGAGGGCTTCAGAAGCGCCGTCAGTTTGTTATCTGCCGGTGTCTTCAACGCATTATCTTCATTACGATTGCAACTTTAATTCACTTCTCCATTAATTTTAAAAGCTGCCGCGTCTTTTGTAAAACCAATAATTATATCGACGAAGTATTCTGTCTCGGTGTTATTAATCATTGCGAAGTCGAGCGTTGTTGTAGAAAAACCATTTTTAGATGGTTCAACTTTCTTTGGATATTGTTTCTAAGAAAAGTTCAGCTTATAAAGACACTGGTTACGTTATATCTTTAAAAAAAATTGTCTTACGCCTAGTTTGTGAGAAGTCTGAAACTTATTAGCGGTTAGTGAAAATTACAGGCTTTGTGGTTAAGCAGGTACGAAAATTGGGCTTGTACATTGAGGTGTCGATCGATGACAGCCACATTAACAGTGCAGTTAAGAACCAGCCTTAAACATTTACAAACACCATTAATCGTGCACAGAATCTGATACCGTGTAACAGACCAAAGAGATGAAGAGATACGTTTAATAAATTAAAAATAGAGTGGTTGTGGGGTTTCGAGACCGGATACTGCCAGTGTGCCAATGTACCTATCAATGGGTCTCTGTTTCAGAACCTATCCGCGCTACGTAACTAAGGTTAAGAGTGGGTGACTAAGAAAAACGTCGTGATTAAACTCGCGTATCAAATGGCCTCTTTACCTCCCGCAGATCTACCACTTATCATGATAAGGGGTAGATCTTCGTAAGGTAAGCTTAAAACAAAGTAAGGTTTGGTTAACCGTGGACATTACCTTAGTAAGGGCCTCTTCCAACCTTTTTTATTCCGTATCCTCATTGTTTAAATTAAATATTTAAGCAGTAATTTTGGTATAAGCGATCATTGTGTCATTTAAAATCTCGACCTCATTCGTAGGAATATTCATTTTCTTCACAACATTGTTTCTTCGTTTATGAAATGGGTTGAAGAAAATTGTTTGGTATTATGGGCTGAGTAACTCTAGAATTTCGATAACATTTTTAGTTTGACATTAATAATAATAACTTTATTTAGAAAATCAATTACGTACAAACAAGTTACTAGAGGTCCCTAAACCAGGTGAAACCTGTATCTTAGGTAACCAATTACAATTAAATTTTGAATTTATACAAAAAAAATCAATAACGTATTTCTTATTTCTAATAAGTTCGGTATATTTATTATAAAACATTACGTTCAATCACTGAAATCCAGCCTTAAAACCACATCTATTACATAACATATAGCATTGTATTATCACTATTCAACAAAGACCGTTGAAGATCTACACTCAGGAGCAATGAAATCGAACTCAGTATACTACTGGTTGCAGTAATAAAATGAGTCGATTTCATTGCTCCCGAGTGTATTACAAGAATCCCACTATGAAAAATAACAGCCAATCACAACGCGTATTTATTTGTTTTATGTTGTGTCTTTCTTGACACGCGTGGTAGGGCTCCTTTACGTACTAGATGGAAAATACCACAAAATTATAACATAGTAAAACTCAGGCAAGTTATCCCCAAAAAGAGGTGTACAGAAACTTATAGCACCATAAAGACCCGGCCTAATTTAGCATAATAACGATTATTTTTATTAAGAATGTCAATATGGGTCTTCAGTAAGGCAGACAGCAAGGTAGACGATACGTTTTGATCTCAGTTTTACCACAGTCATGATTGTGATTGACGGATTTCCTATCGTCTAATGTAGTGAATGATGTTTAAATTAGTATTAGTAGACATTCCATAAATCATGACTGATGGAATTGAATGACGCTTGCATGAGCGTCTAATGCCTGCCTTACAAGTTGCTAGCTCATCGGCTGAATAAACCTAAATCTCCAGATCCCATAGTCGGCTTCTACGACGTGCCAGGAAAAAAGGCCGTTAAAGCATTCTATTTAGATCATTTTTTAAGGAAACGCGCACTGACATGATATTAAATGTTTAAAACGGGTATTAGAGCGCGAACGTCGGGCAAACAACGAAGGTAAGCTGAATACTTATCTTTGGTTAATCTTCGCGCTATAATACCCGTTTTAAACATTTAATATCATTCTATTTAGATCCCAGATCAGCATTGGAATTATAACCTGTCACTCTTTCTTTTTGAACACTGAAAAAGCGTATGACCACCATCCTGCCTGATGTTAAGCAGCGATGTTCATTAGGTACCTATTTACTCGTGACTTGAAGCTTATCGTTTTAGCAAGCTGAAGTGGCAGTGGGCTGGCCATATTTGCCGTAGAACTGACCGTTGGGGAAAACGAGTTCTCGAGTGGAGACCGCGTCTCGGCAAACGGAGTGTAGGACGCCCTCAGGCCAGGTGGACTGATGATATACGCAAGATGGCTGGCAGAAGCTGGATGCGAGAAGCCGAAAGCAGATCACAGTGGCGTGCAATTGGAGAGGCCTATGTCCAGCAGTGGACAAATATGGGCTGATGATGATGATGATGATGAAGACCTCCAGATATAGTCTGGTACGCGGTATATTAATAAAAGCTGATGTACTGTACCAATTTAAAGTCTATGCAACGTGAGGCCGGTTCGGTAGTATAGTGGGTCAGACTGTACCCCCCAAGTATTATCAGCATTTGTGTCAAAAGTGCCGCAAAAGATAAATGCGTGTAAGAAGTGTTTTGATGTTATTCCTCCGACGCTTTTCATTAATATGCGATGATTCTGTACCTACTACAACAGACATGTTGAGCTATACAGTTCATACTGCTATTTGAGCTGGCCTCGTAAGTGTTTTGTAACGTTATGTAGCTCAGTTTATTTACGTTTGCTTGTTCAATGTCTGTACAGAAAGGTGAATGCCGATCACGTGCCAGCTACAAGTCCTTGCTGTCTTTAAGAATTGGTGGCAAGCCGATTCTGTGAACAGTTTTTTTTAAGAATGAGCTAAATTAGCCCAGCAGTCCTAGCACGCGCGGCAGGAAAGATACGACATAGAACAAATACGCGCTGTGATTGGCTGTTATGTCACACATCGTGCGACTTAACTTGTTTCAACCAATCGCAATGCCTGGCATGTCTTATCATTTCTATTTTGGAGCGCTTTGCTAGGGGGGCTGGAGTCACACATCCTATCTTAAGAATAGTATGAAGATCGTCTAACAGTTAAATCTAATATATAAAATTCTCGTGTCACAGTTTTCGTTGCCATACTCCTCCGAAACGGCTTTACCGATTTTCACCAAATTTTATATGCGTATTCAGTAGGTCTGAGAATGGGCTACTATCTATTTTTCAGGCATCTACCAGTTGTATTTCTCCCAATACACGGGGTAAAAAGGCAACTTATTATGGCAAAACAAATGTTTGCCGGGACAGCTAGTGATATATAAAGATTATTCCGTTGGGGAGTGGTCAGCATTTCTGCCTCTATTCCGTAAGGTCGTAGGTTCAATTCCCACCGCTGACAGGTACTTAGGTGATGAGCTTTTAAGTACTTGTTGGATGTACCTGTGTTTTATATATATATAAGTATGTATTTGAAAGAAAAAAAATGTAGTTAACGAAGTATTTCTCGTTGTCTGAAATCCATAACACAAGTGCTTTAGCTACTTAACATGGGATGAAGATAATGTGTGAGTTGTTGTAAAATATTTATTTAAATTTATAGGCGCTTGTGCCCCATTTAGATATTTGTTAGAAATATAATAAGCTTCTTCAGCTAGACAGGCTATTACATGATTCTTCAATCTACTTTCATAATATTAAAGTAATTTACACGTAAATTAATAAAAAGTACTAGCTATTACTGTTCGCCTGCAGCATTTGTATTTTTCAAACCGAATCATGTTCACCATGACTAGAAAAAAAGAACACTTTAATAAAACAATACATACATATAGTAATAATATAACATCTTCTGTCTTAGCTTCACGCCTGTCTCCCAAGGCTATATTTTCTTATTACAAAATTCCTGATTCTGATGTTGTTTGTTTCGGCTGGCGTACTTCATAGCGAGATAGCATGAGAGTTCACATCTATTATCAGAAAATCACGTGCAAAAGACGTAACAATATTGATGTATTTGTGTATTTTTCAAATGTGTACCTAAATTATAAAAATAATAACCATTGAATGATTTATTGATAACTTTTCGTTAGTGAATTTTTTAGAAACATGTATATGACTTGTCACTTAAGTAAGGTCCTCTTAAAAGGTATTAATTAGCTTAGAGAATACGAATTTAGGTAAGCATTCGTTTTCGTTTAAAGGCCACCCTTAGATGTAGAAGAAGATGATACGGGGCTTTTCCGCAGCTGGACGTCCAATGCGCCTATTGTGCTTGATTTGGGTGGCGCTACTCCATCCACCCCAGCTCCTCGATGAACCATAACAAACCCTTTATGTCCTGGACGATCTGCTGCAGGGACCGTCCGGGTCCTAGATAGGTCCTGTATCTTTCCACATCCTGGCACTCCATTAGGATGAGTTCCGGTGTCTCCTCTGCCTTCATACATGCTCTGCATAGCGGGCTTCTGTGAATGTGTAAATCCACCCTTAAAATAAGACACCTATTTAGGAGTCTG
>SJJU01001565.1:0-25583 GCA_012932125.1 Conopomorpha cramerella | reverse complement strand
AGAGTGAAAGATCCTAGGACTTGTATACCTATCTACCTCCTGGAAAATGTTAAATGAACTTAACCAGAATTAACACAATGATAAAACTAACTCAAAAGTTTAGGTAGATAATTATGTGATCATTATAATATTTACTGTCCTTTGTGTCGTAGCAGGGCTCCATCTCGAGAAGAAACCGGCTCTCCGTGAGCCTGGTAGGTACTTACCTAACAGTCGAGAGTCGGTCACCAGCGAGGAAGGCCCCTGGGACTGACACGTCACCGCCGTTAACTACTTACTTATTTAAATTAGGAGTAGTATTAAAGAGTTCGGCAGGAATATTTCCTGAATAGAGGGGTTCCACGGAACTCTGGAAGATTCCTCCACAGAACGTTCCTCTGAAGAAGCAATATAGAATGTAGATAAGAAATAAGACGTAACTGCCTACAAGATTGATCACCGAAATACCTTACTATCAGTTCCACAATATTGAACTATAACGTTACACCATATGTGGAAAAGAAGTTGTAGAGAGCAGCCATGGGAGTCAGGCCTGTTTAACATTATTTAGATGTTCGAATGAACGAACAACTCAATCTGTAGGTGGAAGAATTTCACCCAAGGTGAAGAACTTATCGCTGCTACTGTGCCCTACATGGTCTACGATAGGACCTCCATTATGTACAAAACCTTAGATCTCATTGTGGAAAATCAAAAAAATATTGTCTATTGAAAAGTGTCCCTTTATATCTAATCACATCTTTTTTGTACGCAAGTTCCTTAAATTATTTTATTACTTTAATAAATCAAAGTAACGTACATACCTACAGTACGTATAGTAAGTACGCAACATACGAACCGTTTAAAGGTTAGTGCTTAGAATCGTTTATGTTCCTTAAATCTTACTTTACGTATACGTATCTACGTAATAACGTAGTAATTGTAAGATTTATGAGAGGTATTTAAACACAGCCCGTTTCGAATAATCATTTTGTACGTTTACGTGTGGTCTGTGGCTCAAGGAATTGGATAACCTAAGCCAAATGCCAAGTTGTATTGTCTATGGACAACAAAGACACGTCGTATTGAAGAAGACCACTCCCATTTTGGTGGGAAAATTTAAAAACTATTTAACTTCAAGATATTTATTTATTTGAGAAAATAGGAAAGCTGAACAAGATTTCCCAGTTAATATCGCAATAAAATTGTTTCTTTTATTGATATTTTAAATATTCTTACGAGTAATTTTAACAAAAAATGTAATATCAGAGATCGGATCATTCGGCAATTTTCGGCGATGTTCGGTATCAGACGCGGTGACGTCAGGACCCATTGGCCAATAGGAGATTTGTAATTTGTTTCCGGTGATCACGTGGGTCGGTCGAGCCAATCGCAGTCGTTTCTCTTTTCATAGGCCGACATTTTCTGACAAGCGTAGAAAAACTTTTCATCAACAGCCGCCATTTTGCGCTGGAGAGACTGAGAAGAATTTAGGAATTTGTCGTGAAAATTTTCTGTTATTTCTTACACCATTAGAGCATAAACTGTATCATTCCGTGTATTTTAAAGTGATAAGTGTAATCGTTATATCCGATCGGTGTGATAACTTGTATAAAGTGAC
The DNA here is from genome assembly GCA_012932125.1 of Conopomorpha cramerella. NCBI lineage: Eukaryota > Metazoa > Arthropoda > Insecta > Lepidoptera > Gracillariidae > Conopomorpha > Conopomorpha cramerella. The sequence continues at coordinate 23,983 of SJJU01001565.1, read as the reverse complement.
TAAAATCTGGTGGTGTTGTTTTCATTGTGCTAGTTCGGACGGAAGATGGTGAGAGGGTCCGTGTAGTTCTTCGATTCGGAGCTTTGTAATGGCGAATACTTGAGTGAGAACTAAAATATGTGCCTTCGGTGGTACGAAGGACATCGGACGATCGGGATGTGGGTGAACTATACTGTGATGGATGATAAATCTCTCTAAAATGTTATTTTATGAAAATATAGCACTCGTAAGTGTTATTTGAATCGGCGGGCCGAAATATTTCAGCACGGCTTACGTTTAGTAAACATAGCCATGGGCGATCATCATGTGGATGAGCCGCCTAACAAGCGGGCTAAAATGATTAGGGACCCGTTCCAGGGTCCCTCAGACTCAGCAGGTCAGTATTTTTGTTGTTTTTAGCATTTACAGCAAGTGTACTAACACGGGTCTGTCATGTATGTCAATCGGTACTTTTGACATCTTGTGCTCGCTATCTCGCAGCTTTTTTCACGATTTTACGCTATATTTCCACAAAATACGTATATGAAATGACTTAAACTTGGTGAATTATTGTATTCACTAACATCCTTCTAAATATTTCGCACATCTTTGTGAGTTGTCTCAAGAAATAAGTTGCTTACATTGGTGCAAAGTGTAACCTACTCAGTACTGAGTTTGTAACCTACTTTGCATATTAGTTCTAGCAAGCCACAGCTAATAACAAATAATGTAATATATTGGGCTTAAATAACTGAGGTTAAAATTTCTACGGATTCATTAATTCATTCTAGGTCTAATTTTGCTAGTTTTACTGTGTTGGAACACCTTTGCACATATATATTTTTGTCGTTTTTATTGAATCCAAATTATGTTCAGATTTATAAATGACAATTTGTTTCCCCTGTCTTGCAAACTATATATATATACATATTACAAAGATTTTGACAAGACATGGTTATTGATGTATTTTATTCAACCTGTAACTTTTAGCATCCATAAGAAAATAATGTGGGACACAGGGTGTTTTTCCCACTGAATTTTCTCACCATTTATTTCCGTAAGCTGTGGTTATTCCTCCCTTCTTCCACAGTCTTTTGTCTCAATGGGGGTTACTCTAATGCATAATCTGAACTCCATAACAATTATGGCCTATGTCTGTCCGTTAATATTGTGGTGGACTATGCATAATAAAAATATAGAGTGATATAATGTTGCTTCCAGAAATATATTGATTCCTATTGTAGTATGAGCAACGTAGTTTTGAGATGTATTTGTTATAATTATCTAATTTACTAATTACATACTTAAAAACATTTTCTTTTGTTATTTCACATGGTATACTTGATTCCACATTGGTCAGTAATAAAGATTACACATGATTCATAATGCTATGGCAAGGTTTGTTAATTAAGATTGTGTATAGCTTGTAAATTCAAATACTGTTGTACTTGTCATCTACAATGTGTGCTTTTATGGGCAAAAGCTTTATGCATGCTTACGCACCAGACTTAGGTCCTTACCCAAGTCTGATGATGACCCCTTTGATTATAAGGCCTAATTCTGTATGCAGTTTAAGCCTGATGTAAAAATTCATCTATTTAGGTGTTCAAAAGCAATATTGTGCGTTAAATAGTAATGTTATAAAGAGGAAATATTTTTATTTTTATTATGAACAAACTGAGCAATACCATACAGATTTTGATAATTCATTTGATATTAGAATGCAACATCCCTAAGTAATGTAGGCTATATTTTATCCTAAAATATCCATGTTAACAAAAATAGATGTACACTGCTAGTACAAAATTAAGTATATGTATATATTTTGTTTGTGTCTCTATAAAATGGCATCATTAATATTTATATTTCTCATAGGTGTGTGAGAATTGTTTGCTACGTATGTCAGTGGGCTGACATAATGATTATGATAAGAATTTCTTGTAAAATATCTTTCAGTCATCATCATCCTTTACTTTATTTCTAAATTATATGTTATCTATGCCAGCTTTATGAGATGAAATGTGTATGTGTTACATTTTTGTCTATTGTATTTGAATGGAATTATGTGTATTATAGTTTGATTGCATGGATTAGGATGTAGGCTTTTTTTATTTAAAAATTACCCCAAGTAACAGAGTAACTCGGATGAAATGTAACTGTGGGGCACACATATTGCTAGCTATATATGGGTAATATAAAACAGTGTGAAACAATACTAAAGTTGAACTTTGAATTTTTGTATGTGAAACATTATTTATCAATCATTCTGTGACCATTCAAATGGTTCATTATAGTTTTGATCAGCTGTTTACCACTATTACAATTTGACTTGCAAGCTACACACAGAATTCTTGCATGCATGGAATATACTGTATGTACTACGTAATATACACAGGAACATAGCTAATTTGTTAATTGTAAATCAGTTGTCACAGTTAATTGTAAAATTATTATTATTTTAAATTGTGGTCTAGACCAGGAGAGGTCCTGATGATTCATTTTAGTCACAACATTGAATTTCAATCAGATACTTTTTCTAATATTGCTAACAAATTGTTCTACGACTTTTCCCTAATTTTATGGGAAAGACTCGACAGTATGTGACATTCCAAAAACCATCAGTCACTCAGCTAACACATACACACTTAAGTATGTATGGGGTGTCAGTCTATAATTATAAGAGAAATGTAAAAAATCATAATTAGTAACTTACTCATGTTTTACAGTCTATTAATTATTATTTTTTGACTTGTTTCAGGTGATGGGTTATCAAACCTAGATATGTTTGACCTTGAAAAGGACCTACCTGATGAGCTTATTGGTGGTGTATGGGGAGAACAGCCCGGCGTTACAGGGCCTAAACCCCCAGCACAAGGTCCGGGCCCTGGAGGGCAAATGGGACCTCAACAGCAGTTAAATGGAGATGACCCAACATCAGTCATGCAAAGACAACTTAACAATCATCTATTACAAGTATGAAATTATGTCATTCAACATTTCATATTTAAAAATGATTTTTGATTACAATACAAGACCTGAAATGAACTCTTAAGCCAACATACATGAAAATATTTTTTATTTTTTCTTCAGCTGGAGTATACTTGTTAGCCCGATTTGTTTATGCCAAAGTTGAATTTGCATATTTGTATGCACATAGTGTGAACAATTTTTTTTTCCTTACAGGGTAATAAAGCTGGTTTAGTTGGCCACAATCTTGGACTTGGTAGTTTGGGTAGTAAAAGTCCAAACTTACAGTCACCTCCTAATGTATCTGTATCTAAGGACCTCATGGGTGCAATGCATCCACAATTAATGCCAAATACAAGTCATCCAAATCAACTTCATTCATCTATGCCAATGAGCTCAATACAAGGTATGTAACAATTTCACTGATTTTTTTTACATGTTTTTGTAAATTTTCATACACACTAATATGCATTTTAATATAAGTGCTTAGTACCTAAGTACCAATGTTTATAATTAGGTATTAAATATCTTTCATGTTACAGGTGGCATGAATGTGGCTAATGTCGGCGGCAACATGATTGTAACAAATAGCAACATGGGGACAGGAATGCTTGGTGGTAATATTATGAACAATGTGAACAAGCAATTACCCACTCTCATGGGTAATAATCATCACCCACAAGGGCCTCATCATCCACATCCACAGGTAGGATACACTTTGCCATTTATACAATGACAACAGAAAATTGTGTTTTATAGTTATGCTTCATTTATTTCACATTAGAAAAATATTACAAATTGCTTTTACCAACACTTTTTGTTCTACAGTTATACCAGAGTATCAATATCTGTAAAGAACATACATTATTAGAGATTTATGTGCCACAGACTGTATGCAATTGCATTATATCGGGTTCCTTAATATTGTAGGCAATGCAAAATGGGCCACTAGCGGGTCGAGTCGGCATGCAAGTGCCGACAATGCGGACGACCCTGCAGCACCACCCGCGCATGCAGGCGCCGGGCGGCGGCGGACACCCCATCACGCCCTACCACCCCACGTACGCGCAGTCCCCGGGCGGCGCGGGCGTGCCCCCGGCGCCGCGCCCGCCCGGCGTGCGCTTCGGCCCGCCCACGGAGGCGGGCGGCGGCGCGGCGCCGGCCGTGCCCCCCGCGCCCTCCCCGCAGACCCCCGGCGCGCCCGCGGGCGGCCAGTCGCAGCCGCAGTCGGCCACGCAGGCCACCGCGCAGCAGCAGCCCGCCTCCTCTGGCTCCATTGCTGACCCGGAGAAACGAAAGCTCATCCAACAGCAATTAGTATTATTGTTACATGCGCACAAATGTCAGAGGCGGGAATCCCAGTCCAATGGCGAGGCGTGGCAGTGTACGTTGCCTCACTGCAAGACTATGAAGGGAGTGTTAAATCATATGACGTCGTGTCAAGTAAGTTGTTCGTTATTAAATTGTACATTTTTTTAAATTATAAACCAAATACTAATTTTTACTGTTTTATTACAGGCGGGAAAAAATTGTACAGTAGCACATTGTTCATCTTCAAGACAAATTATAAATCATTGGAAACATTGTAGTAAACATGACTGTCCTGTGTGCTTACCTCTCAAACAAGCAGACAGGTCTAGAACAATTAATATGAATGGTGAGTTTCAGTTAATTTACTGCATTAAAAAAATATGTAACAAGTAACTGATTGTCTAACAATATAATGTATCTGCAGCGGCAGCCGCAGGAGCGACCGCGCACCCGCCGGGCACCGTGCCGGCAGCAACGGCGGCGGCGGTCGGCGGGGCCGGGGGGCCTGTGGGGCCCGGCGTGGGGCCGGTGGGGCCCGGCGTCGGCCCGGGGGCGCCCGGCGTGGGGCAGGTGGTGCCCGGAGTGGTGCCTCTGTCCCAGCAGCACGCAACACCTCAGCAACCTCAAAGCACTCAAACAAATGCAACGGGTGCTGATATGAAACGTGCTTATGAAGCGTTAGGTATGTCTTTCGTCTTATTATATTATATTTATTTTTTCAATTTATTACAATACTATGCAAAAAACATGTACGTCACGTACGTACTACTTAGTACCTACTCTTAAACTGACAAAAAATAATTCGTAATGCCATAAAAAGCTCGATAAAGTATGTATGAAATTACAATTTTAGTTAACTAATTTAAGTGTTTGGATTGAAAATTATTTTGATCTGTGCCGGAGATAAGTAATTTCATACGGTCTCAAGTGCTCAAGAACAATAAAGTCCTAAAAATACCAATTGTAATATACAAATAAATGGCAGCGCAACTGTATTGTGAAATAAGCTTTAGTGTAAAATAAGGACGATGGAGCCGCTTGTAATGTTCGGTGTGTGTGTCATATCATCAGGCATCCAGTGCCCGACGTCGGGCGGGTTCGGTCGCGGCGCGGCGCTGCGGCTGGGCGCGCCGCGGGGCCCGGGCGGCGCGGGGGGCGCGGGGGGGCCGCAGGACGCCGCCGCCGCGCTCTTCCACGCGCCCGACTCCGCGCCGCTGCACCACGCGGTAACTGCACCACTCATACTACTTTACTTTACTTGCCTACCCCTATGTAGACCTTTTTATCTCGTTGCAAAATTGTCTAGGAATGCCCCCCTCTAGCATTTTTATACGCCAATTGGGTTCTGATATTTTAGTCTCGATCTCATTCGCAATATCACCAAAAAGTCCGAAACGGGAAATGACGTACCTTAGGTGTGTTTCATTTTCAACACTCATCCATCCATCCAAAATTTTAGCATCTATACTAATATTTCAAGATAAAATTCACAAACCCAACTGACGGATATACAAACAATAATTTCTATTATCGATTTAAACATTATTTATCGTAAATGTCATTTCATACACTTGAAATGTACATTGTTCTTAATCAAATCATTATTACTTTCTCTATCCGGCTTTTCCGCGTTTTTACACTAGTATTTAAATAACCACAGGCACAAATACTACTTTTCAGATTTTAATACTGAGTCAAACAAAATCCAACAAACACAGAAATTCGATTGTTAATTTTTTAAAATATGAAATAATGTGTATTAAGAATTTTGCTATAATAGTCATAATAACTAATTTGTTTTGTGCAACAGATGGGTGGAAATACCTTACAATTATCTGGTGGGCCGGTAACTGCCAATCCTACTGCCGGCACCAAGGAATGGCACCAGTCTATCACAGCTGATCTCAGAAATCATCTCGTCCATAAACTGTAAGTTTGTTAACTTTAGTGTACGCAGCTGGTCGGCTGCCGTTGCTGCTGACGTTTTGTTTTTAATCGAGAATCATGTTAATCTTAAATTTTTTATCTAATAGATGTTTATCTGATGTGTATCTGAACTATAGAAGAGGCACCAGGTGTTATTATAGTTTAATTGTTATTACTTCATGTGATTATTTCTATGGATGATGAAACTACGAATCTTCTAATGAAATAATTTTGGTAATTGAAATTACTTCTGCAAGTGTCGTTTCTACCGCCATTTTGTTATCTGATACAAAATGGCGGTAGAAACGACACTTGCATAATACCTGTGATATGTTGTTACATTAATTTGCTGTTTTATTTTTTTATAGCGTACAAGCGATATTTCCGTCTCCGGATCCCTCTGCCATGCTCGATAAAAGAATGCACAATCTCGTCGCATACGCGAAAAAAGTCGAAGGTGATATGTACGAAATGGCTAGTACGCGATCCGAATATTACCACTTGCTGGCGGAAAAGATATACAAGATACAAAAGGAATTAGAGGAAAAGAGACTGAGGCGGAAGGAACAACAGCAGTTGCAGGCGGCGCAAGCTGCGCAGGCCGCCGGGCTGGGCGGCGTCATGGTGCGGGCGCGGGCCCCCCTGCCGCCCGCCCAGCCCGCCATGCGCCTGCCCTACCAGCCCGCGCCGCTGCCCGGGCCCGCCACGCCGCTGCCCGCCACGCCCAACGGCGGCGTCACGCCCGGCATGTCGCCCTTCGCGCAGCCCCAGCCCTCGCCCGCCGCCCAGTACGCGCCCGCGCCCGCGCCGCAGCCCTCCCCGCAGCTGCCGCCCGACGCCAAGCGCCAGCCCAGCCCCTTCGTGCCCGGCTACCCGCCCTCCGCGCCCCCCGCGCCCTCGCCCGCGCCCCACACGCCGCTCGTGCCGCCCTCGCCCGCGCCGCCCGCGCCCTCGCCCGCGCCCGCCTCCGCGCCCGCCGCCGCCCAGGCCGCGCCCGGCGCCGCCCCGCCCTCCGCCGCCGCCGCCGCCGCGCCGCCCACGCCCACGCTGCACGCGCCGCCCGGCGCCGGGGTGCGCGTCAAGGACGAGCCCGACGACGAGGACTGCGGTGGGAAAGGCATGAGGGACGAGATACAAACCGAATTTAAATCGGAACCTGTGGACAACGACGCCCCGGTCAAGCAAGAGCCCGTAGCGGAAATAAAGCAAGAGATCAAAACCGAGGTCAAAGAGGAACCGACGGAACCGCGACCGCCTGTCGAATCGCAGACGGACGGTCTCCGTCGATTAGTCGTGTTCAAACCTGAGGAACTGCGTCAATCGCTTATGCCCACGCTAGAGAAGTTGTTCCGTCAAGAGCCAGAATCTCTCCCTTTCCGGCAACCTGTAGACGCGACCGCGTTAGGAATTCCGGATTACTTCGATATTGTAACGAAGCCTATGGACTTGTCTACCATAAAATCGAAGTTAGACCGAGGAGAGTACAGAGATCCGTGGGAATATGTAGACGACGTGTGGTTGATGTTCGATAACGCGTGGCTCTACAATAGAAAAAATTCAAGAGTGTACAAGTACTGTACTAAGGTGAGCTTTAATCATTACTTTACATCAATAAATTCATTGAAGATCTATCTTTACGACGTGCACTACTTGTAAAGGATGAACTAAATTAATATTTGTCTGTCCCACAGTTATCTGAAGTGTTTGAACAAGAAATCGATCCAGTGATGCAGTCCCTAGGTTACTGCTGTGGACGGAAGTACACCTTCAACCCTCAGGTGCTCTGTTGCTACGGCAAACAGCTGTGCACCATCCCCAGGGACGCCAAGTACTTCAGCTACCAAAATAGGTATGTTTTTTCTTGATATTATAGAAAAACCTCACAGTCAACAAATTACTTTCCTCTAGAAAACCAATGCATGACGTATCATTTGAAAAAGCAGATGATATTTTTGCTGTTTTGAAATACACTGTGATTCACAGATTATTTATCTCGGACAAATCTGAGAAACAGACTAGTTATAGAAGTGTAGAATAAGTGCCTAAAATTTACGTATAATTTTCCCGTTGGCACTACTTGCTAACGCATCATTTTCGTCTCTTTAACACAATTAGCCATGTACCTCAAATCTTAAGTGGTACTTTTTTCTGCCTTTTCGTATAGGATTAAGCATAATTTTCAAATGTTACTATGAGAACCCCTACATGAAAGTGAATATTTGTCGAGTTATTGAATTTCAAACTTAATTTTTCGACATACAGTGCGTAATGGCTCTAAGATGTAATATCTTGTACCTACAAGAAATAAAGAAATAAATGATATCAATTAAGATTGGCGTTTGATTGTCAAGGTATTTGTGAAAATAATAATACTTCAATGAAATCCATCTCTGGCTCTCTGCAAGTCTTCCTCAAGGTTTGTTTTTATGTACAGAGACGAGACAGAGACGTTATAGTCGTTATTTACTTGATTGACGGAAGATTTGACGTATAGTTGTATTGATTTGATAATATTTTCACATTTGGTGGCGATAATAATAGTTTTTTAAGCCATAACCACTGTATGTAGAAAAATTAAGTTTGAAATTCAATAACTCGACAAATATTCACTTTCATGTAGGGGTTCTCATAGTAACATTTGAAAATGATGCTTAATCCTATACGAAAAGGCAGAAAAATGTACCACTTAAGATTTGAGGTACATGGCTAATTATGTCTGCTTTTCACATCTATTACAAGAATAGCTTCATTTAAGATCTATCTTTCCATTTCATCAACATCAGTCTTGGGAAAATTCAAATAACATATGTCATTTGTAAAACTACATAGTGGTGACAAAATATTACCTATAATATTTTTAAAGGCTATTTATTAGCTAATAGACAAATGTTTTTTGTTTAGTAACTGATACACTTGGATCATACAACGAAATAGACGAGAAATGACAACCTCTGAGAAACATTTTGTTTCATATCCATACTTTGTTAGTTAATTTGCAATGAGTGAAAACCTAGCTACAGCGCCCGGTAAACATTTTAATCGAAGTCCTGTTACTGTGGTACATAGTTTATAGTGCTGATTGATGTTATGTTGCTTTGGAGAATTATGGCATAGCAGGGGCGGTACGTCCATAGAAGCGAATAAACTCTGCTTACCCTGGCAAATTTACTAAAACAATAAGAGTAGGTATCTTTAAAAGTTTAAACCCCACGTAGGTACTATAAATTAGGCAATTAATAAGTATCGGATATTTAAAATGCATATCGAAAATACAAACTCGCTCTCGACCAATCAAAACGCTAATCTCTCAATCTACTCTTCCGCGCGTCAAGGAAAACAAATTCGTGCAATGTTGCCTCACCGTACTATCGATAGGTAACACAAATTTTGCCTCAACCAATCAAAACATAGTATTTGGCGAATCAACGAAAGCAATTTATGGGACGTTGCCGCTTCGTTGCATCGTCCAGCCCGGTGAAGCTGCAAGACCTCCAACTTCCAATTTTCTATATTTCTCTGTATACATCCGTTTCACCTCGGTTTATTAGCGCGGAGCGTTACTATGAAAAAAAATGCAGAAAGTTACAGCATAAGCGCAGCTTCTTCCGCGTTTTTGCATACATTATTTGATTAATAAGGTCTAGAATGCTTGAACTTGCACCAAACGCATTATAAGGTAGTTTCTTGTTTTTTTAGTGTATTTACTTTTTAGTGAGGTAGAATAAGGTATTATGTAGTGCTCTGGGAAAAGGAAAGCATCCTCAACGATCTGTTCTGTTTCTGGCATGCGCGGTTTCAGGCATACGCGCAGCGCCTGAATCAGCTTAGCAAAATTCCGGGCGTGGTGGCATAGTTTGGTACTTACTTAATGTTATTTTAGTGTTGTATGTACCCAACCTACACCAAGGAGACAGCTTACCCTGATGAAAATTTCACGTCCCGACACTGGCATAGCGGGAGGATAGGTGTGGGAAAATGTCAAATTATTGTCTATTTCGTTGAATGTTCTAATCTGTTACAATATCAAAAAATATAATATTCAAAATAGAGTTTCAATAATATTATATACAATCAGTACTTTTTGATATTGTTTCAAAGTATAATGTTTTGTTTTAACAAACTATAGTTTTTAATATACATCCCTTTTCTTATGAAAGATTTTGTTTGTGAAAGTAGAAAAATGTATAGACGTGGTTTCTGTGTATAACCTATATTGATTTAATTTTCATAATCATACATAACCATTGATTGTTAACCCTGTTGCTAATGTGTTTTTGTTCACAAGTCCTTTCATTCCTTTTTTTGTGTCTCACTGTGATATTTTTTATTTGGTGACTATTACAAAACTATGAAGATCGAAAAACCCTTAAAAGCTACTGCCTAGGCATAGGCTGTAGGGTTCAGATTCTCGTAGTTTTGAATGGAAAACCGAAAATCCCTCATATCATTTGCAGTCTAACCTGTTCTGTTGCTTACTAATTTTGTTTTGTTTCGCCTTGTCCACGCACGCCCTTGTCCGCACACAAAACGTTCCTGCTCACGCTTCACTTGTGGATAATGGATGTTCTTGCATTACGAATAAAGTCTAAATTCGTATGGGGTTCACTCCGATAGATACACCTTCTGCCAGAAGTGTTTCAACGAGATCCAAGGCGACACCGTCACGCTGGGCGAAGATCCGCTTCAATCGCAAACGTGAGTATCAGCCGTAGCCTAACTCTCCTAATTCTAGTATTAAGCTAAATTAAGCTGTATCTTAAATACAGCGGGCGACCGGGAATTAAAAACGATTCCGCTATTTCCCGATTCTATTCAAAAACATAGCAATCTGCAAAAGGTTGCTGTGTTGTGGTTGCAGCTGTAAAAATATCCAATCAAATCATGTGTAGTGATACACCTTGATAAGTAAAATATTACAGTACATAACACCTGTATCCGAATTTAGAAATATTATAAATTCATGGTTGCTCGTTTTCAAGCATAGTAAAATAGTTAATTGCTCACAGATTTTCATAAAAAATGTTTCCATAATTAATTCAGTCTGTGTAACAGCGCATCACCCCCGTATGATCGTTTTAACTAACAAATACACAATTTACAGTGCCATCAAGAAAGATCAATTCAAAGAGATGAAAAATGATCACTTAGAGCAAGAACCATTCGTCGTGTGTATGGATTGCGGAAGAAAACAGCATCAGATCTGCGTCCTGCACCACGACTCAATATGGCCGCAAGGCTTCTCCTGTGAAAACTGTCTCAAGAAAAAGGCCGCGAAACGGAAAGAGAACAAATTCTGCGCAAAGAAACTGCCTTCCTCCAAACTCGGCATTTATATAGAAAATAGAGTTAATAATTATCTAAAGAAAAAGGAGGCTAATGCCGGTGAAGTGCATATAAGGGTCGTGGCTTCGTCAGATAAGGTTTGTTTTCTATACTTATTGCATTTGTATTAATTAATTTCGATCATTAGTTGGGTGAACACACTATTTTCAATAATATCTAGATGTCATTGATATCTATTGTTTACCTCATATTTTTATTACATGGGTACGTGATTTTACTATAAAAAACTGTTCATACTAAAATACATATTTGTTCTGTGCAGCTTGTAGAAGTGAAACCTGGAATGCGGTCAAGATTTGTGGATACAGGCGAGTTACAGCCGGAGTTCCCATACAGGGCGAAAGCCCTATTTGCCTTCGAAGAGGTCGACGGGAAAGACATCTGCTTTTTTGGCATGCATGTGCAGGTGAGATAATCATTTCATACTTAAGCTATATCTATTAACCGCCCAATGATGAGTTTGTTCTCGTGATTTTGAATTCTGTTCTGAATACCAGACACTTCAAAATGGTCTAATGCGTCTAATATATAACACAGTCGCAGTTGAAAGGTTATATTAAAGATAACTTTGCTATTTTTTACATACTGAAGTCCATACTCACCCAATAATTTAATTACGCAATGACACGCTGAACGAAACTGTCGAGTTCTGCAAACCAACCGATGCCGAAATGCAGGCCGGTCAACCGCTATCACTAGAGGTTGATATAAATAAATTATATTAACTGTCCTTACAAGTATATTCACACTCGTATGTTATTGTTCTCAGGAATACGGCAGCGGAAGTCCAGCCCCGAACACGAGGCGAGTGTACATTGCATATCTCGATTCGGTACATTTCTTCGAGCCGCCGCAGTACCGCTCCGCAGTGTATCACGAAATTCTATTAGGTTATCTCGACTACGCTAAACAATTAGGATATACAATGGCCCATATATGGGCTTGTCCTCCGTCAGAAGGCGACGACTACATATTCCACTGCCATCCGCCTGAACAAAAAATACCTAAGCCCAAAAGATTACAGGAATGGTATAAGAAAATGTTAGACAAGGGTATTATTGAGAGGATAATTTTAGATTATAAAGATATTCTGAAGCAAGCGATGGAAGATAACATTTCGTCAGCGGCGGAACTGCCATACTTTGAGGGAGATTTCTGGCCGAATGTATTAGAAGAATCTATAAAAGAGTTGGACCAGGAAGAAGAGGAGAAGAGAAAACAGGCTGAAGCCGCTGAGGCTGTGGTAAGTGGACGTTTTTATTGTATAATCAATATAATTACAGGGCTACGTCATTCATTTGTATGGTGACAACATTCCCCGATTTAATATCGAATATCGGAGATTTTTCTACAAAATATCTCTAAATCGTCAATATCTTTTAAATATAAAAAATCTGGTATGGTCTCCATCCCCATTCTTTCATTCTGCATATGAGCTGTACTTTCACACCTTCAAATGAATTACCTGTTACCTGTCACCCTGTCATAAGCATTCGACATTTTGGAAATACCTTCAAATGTTATACATGCCCACTGCCGTGTGATAGAAAAATGGCTATTTGTGCGAGGTATTTCAGTTCAAAAACAGTATTTTAACAGCATTCCTGAGCGCCCGCCGTTATCATTTAAACTTGTGAGTAACTGACCATGAATTGAAATTCCCACAGATTTTCCAATCGACGGAAGAAAGCGAACAAGGTCCTGATGGTAAGAAGAAGGGTCAGAAGAAGGCCAAGAAGTCCAACAAGTCGAAAGCGGCACAACGCAAGAACAGCAAGAAGCAAAGCGACCAGCAGCAGGGCGGCGATCTCAGTGCGAAAATATTCGCCACAATGGAGAAGCACAAAGAGGTGTTTTTCGTTATCAGGTTACATTCCGCCCAGTCTGCGGCTAGTTTAGCGGTGAGTAGCATTCTAAATATCTATTTAACATTTTAACTTTATATCATGCCAGTAATGGAATTTAATGTAGAAATAATCCAACTTGTAGAGAAGCAAAAAGATTGCGTAAAGACCTAATTTGTTTGGTTTAGTTTCCACTTGTTACATGTGGTGTAGAATGAGGTATATAATTTATTTTATTTTGTCTACAGCCTATCCAGGACCCGGACCCCTTAATAAACTGCGACCTGATGGACGGTCGTGACGCATTCTTAACAATGGCCCGCGATCGACATTATGAATTCTCATCAACGCGACGGGCGCGGTTCTCTACACTATGTATGCTTTACGAATTACATAACCAAGGGCAAGACAAGTTTGTCTACACGTGCAATAGTTGTAAATCTCACGTCGAGACGCGGTACCATTGTACCGTGTGCGACGACTTCGACCTCTGCGTACCGTGCTACATCAAGGAGGGTCACCCGCACAAGATGGAGAAGCTGGGCTTGGACCTGGACGTGGGCTCGTCTCCGGGCGACATGAAGCAGGCCAACCCGCAGGAGGCGCGCAAGCTCTCCATCCAGCGCTGCATCGACTCGCTGGTACACGCCTGCCAGTGCCGCGACGCCAACTGCCGCCTGGCCTCGTGCCAGAAGATGAAGCGCGTCGTCACGCACACCAAGAACTGCAAGCGCAAGACGAAGGGCGACTGCCCCATCTGCAAGCAGCTGATCGCGCTGTGCTGCTACCACGCCAAGCACTGCCAGGAGAGCAAGTGCTCGGTGCCCTTCTGCAGCTCCATCAAGCAGAAGCTGCGGCAGCAGCAGGTGCAGCAGCGAGTGCAGCAACAGCAGCTGCTGCGGCGGCGCATGGCGGCCATGAACACGCGCGGCCCGCCCGCCGCCTCGCCGCCCGCCGCGCCGCTGGGCTCCCCGCCGCCCGCCAAGCCGGCGCCGCACCCCGCCGCCGCCGCCGCCGCGCACCAGCAGCCGCACGCCGCGCAGCTCTCGCAGAACGTGCAGAGGGTGCTGCAACAGGTACGTCATAAACCATACCTTTACCTCCTCTGGAGAAATGTGTGACTTGTGAGGCACCAGTTATTCGCGATAACTCATACGCGGTAATAAATAGGCCTAATATAATTTCTACTGTTTTAACTTCTGTTGACTGTCAGCATGCCGTGCGGTGACGGCGAATGTTATACGTCTGTCACCACCTCTCCAGCGGCGCTCTCTTTGCGTTAAACCACAATACCACTGCGATCGTCAACCCGCCTGCTAAGCGTGGCGATTGTTGGCATTATCCCCCAAAATGATCTTAGAAATCATCAGCGGAGGCCCTCGTCCCACAGTGGACATCATGTACCGGATGATGATCTTAGGGAACAAGTTTAGGTCGGGTATGATAAACAATCTCAGATGAAGTGTTGGGTATTTTTTTCCGTCGAAACTGATTTGCCTCGACGCAGATAGTCGAGTCGTTGGTTATTGTGTATGGAGTACGGGTGTTATATGGACGTGCGGTGGCCAGGTGCAGGAGGAGGCGGCGCGTCAGCAGGCGCCGTCGTTCGGCAAGCAGGGCGCGGTGCGCGGGGACTGGGCGCCGCGGTACCGCGCGCCGCAGCTGGCGCGGCCCTCGCCGCCGCTGCACGCCGCGCTGCCGCCGCACCCGCAGCCGCACGCGCCGCTGCAGCCGCACCCGCCGCACGCCGCGCACCCGCCGCACCCCGCCCACCCCACCCACTCGCCGCTGCAGACGCACCAGCCGCACCAGCAGCTGCAACACCAACAACAGGTACCTACACTTCACTACTTACTACTACATGCAATATCTCTTTACTAACCATTATTACATAAACATTATACTAATAATACCTGATGGCATACAAACAGCAACCTCGAACGCCGGGCGTGGGTGGCGTCGGTGGCGTGGGCGCAGTGGGCGGAGTGGGCGGCGTGGGCGGAGTGGCGGGGGCGGGCGGCGCGGCGGGCGCGGTGTCGCAGCCGGTGCACCAGAAGGCGCTGCAGCAGCTCATGCAGACGCTGCGCTCGCCGCACAGCCACAACCAGCAGCAGGAGATACTACACATACTCAAGTCCAACCCGCCGCTCATGGCCGCATTCATCAAACAAAGACAGGTCAGTTACATTATCTGCGTTACTTACAGTGGTGGCCAACTAATTAGAAACGCTCCATTTCATAGATCAAATAAGTTACTTAGACACTAGAATTAAAAGAAAACTCGCAAGTATCAAAGGTTATCTGTTCTTTACAATAATCTTAGTTTTATCTTGAATATAAAATGGCCAATAATATTTCTCCATCCAAGCAAAGCTTAACAAAAGAACGTTAGGTACCTACATGCTAGTTTTTTCAGTACTAGCTGGCTTGGACAGCTAATTAGAAACAAACTTTTTTTAAACGAAAAATTATATTTAAAAAAAAACGGCGTGTATGTTTTGTGAGCATTTCTCCCGCCAGTTGAAAGATTTCATATTTTTTTACAAAAATGGAGAAAAAACTTTGGTGTCGTCTGGCGACGGTGCCGACGTCACGTGGCATCGTCGCCCTCGAAGGGGGCCGATGAAACACGCGCGCAGGCCCCCGCCGTGCGCGCGAATCGACCCGCCGGCCCTTTTATTCGCCTCTTACGACAGGCAAGGCAGAACCTCAGTCCTATTTTAATGCCCACTCACTGCGGCCGCGTCCGCGCCGGGACGCAGTCTGACCGCTTGTCTGCGGGCTTCGTACGTCGAGCCCTAGACAGCGGTCCCTCTCGGGCCGGCCAGTCAGCCGGTTCCTAACTCACTGACCGGCCCAGTGGGTTCCCCTTCGCTTCCCCGGGTAGCGCGTTTAGCCGGGTACTAAGCCCCCTCACCACGCCAAGGCTCAAAACCCATGGAGGGGGTTAGAATGCTCTGTCAAAAAAGTATTCAACGTGTTTCAATGCTATTTAACACAATAAACACCTATAAAACCACGGAAAAGTCCCACGAAAAGTTAGGGCAGGAAAAATTACACCTCGTGAGCACAAATTCATCACAGAATGACCAAGAATGATCCCTTAATTAGGTCGAATTCAATACGGAAGGAACTTTTTCCTGGTGGTGAATCGAGAAGCATATCCATACGGTCAATCCAGAGGAGGTTAGTAGAAGCAAAATTGTTCGGTCGAACTGCTAGGAAGGTCCCACTGCTCCCTAAGCGGAATCGAGACATTCGTTTAGCTTTCTCAAGAAAGTGCGCCAGTTGGACGGGGTGTCCAGTGGGTGCCAGTGAAAGAACGTTTTGTTTTCGGACGAATCCAAAGTTAATTTAGTAAATTTCGACAGAAAACGATATCTCCGTCGCCCAATCAATCAATCTTTAAACAAGAAATACACAATAAAGACAACAGTGAAGCATGCTGGTGGAAATGTAAGAGTGGGATTTTTTCTGGACACGATGTTGGTCCTGTAAGAAAAATTGTGGGCATGCTGGATCAATTTCAGTATATAGAAATACTACGCTACACAACGATTCCATACTCCAATGATGATTTTCTAGTAAGCTGTATATTTCAAGATAATTATCCAAAACACACTGCATAGAGTATGAAGGAATTCATGAGAAGTCAATCGATGATTGTCTCTAAATCGCGGAATCGAAATGGCGGAATTGCCACGAATAGACCGAACCTAAATTCAATCGAAAATGTGTGGCATCATTTTCGATTGAATTTAGGTTCGGTTAGTAGGGTATAAAGAAGTCGAAAAACATATCTGCTCATGTTGTTGTACTAAAATAATAAAATATTTGCACTAATTTAGTTTTCATGTTGTTGTCTCTAATTAGATATCCGTACAAAAAACACTGTACATAATGTTAATTCAATAAAATTATGTACAAACTTTGAGACATGGTTCAAACTTATTAATAGGAGTGTATAAGGGGTTATATTACTGGTGTATTGCATATTTCAATAGATATTTATCCGGGTTATTCCCGTCCTGTCACACCCCCCCGTGTCACACTGTGACCAGACGGGAATAATTTTCAAAAAATATTCCCGTCCTGTCACAGTGTGACAGGATGGTAATTATTTTCGAAAAAATATTCCCGGCCGGTTACACTGTGACAAGATGGTAATAGTTACAATAATAATAGCTTGAAAATGAGTAGGTATGTAATTAGGTAATTGGTAGGTAAGTGGCATTTGACTGATTTTTTACCTTTATACTCTTATTCATAAAAAGATAAAACGTACACTAACTAGTTGACGTATATCAATGTACCTATACCAAATTATACCAGATTATTTGGCATAGAAATAGCCAGCTTGACAGACCTCTACTAAGGACGTACTAGGGGGTGTGCTATATTTATGAGTAAGGGGGTTAACCTCTAACTTTATTCTGTCACCAAAGTAATATATTGTGTGCTTCATATACTGTGACAGGTCGGTAATAGTTTTGGAGAAATTAGTCCTGTCACAGTGTCACACGATTTGGGGTGGTACAGGACGGGATTTTTTTTCTGCATATGATTTAGTTCCCATCTAGTCACAGTGTCGGCCGGGAATAATTTTTCGAAAATAATTACCATCCTGTCACAGTGGGACAGAACGGGAATATTTTTCGAAAATTATTCCCTTCTTGTCACAGTGTGACAGGATGGGGTGTGACAGGAAGGGAATAACCCATTTATCCTATATTCGGCAGTGTATATGTACCTAAGATGTTCATATTACTCAGTGTTGCTAATTAGTTGTCCACCACTGTATATGTGTATACCCTACTACTTTGGTTCATGACCTAAGTATTCCGCTCTATAGTCGGCGTCACCTAAGAAGCAAATTCTGACAGGTCGATTGATATGCGTATCCTAGACTGATAAGTGTTGTACAATATTGGAAAGATTAGATTTATTTTAGACTCGATTTTTGAGTGATGTTTTAGTCAGATCAATTATAATGCTCGTAAATGTTTTATGAGCACCAGACAATGCATTAAAAGTTTCGACAAGATGAACCTATTTGTTAGCCGTTCATAATAACTGCTGCAGAGCTTATTATATTTATTTTACATATAACTACATAATGCAAACGTTATCACTTCGATTCATAAACAAAAAAAATCACATTAATTGATGCAAAGAACTAAGAAGCAAATAGGACGTCCAACGCTGAGATACAAATGTCATCGCCATACATTTGATAGTCAGTCAAATCCATTCTAAAAATTGTTCATGGATTTATCAATGTGTCAGAATTTGATTCTTAGATGACGCCGACTATAATATTTATGAAAAGAACTTTTTTGAAAACTTCAAGTCTCTGTGAGTTTCTTTTATAAATCTGACTGATTGCAAGTTTTCCGCCTAGAAGTAGTACGGCCACTAAGTTAACATTTTCAACTTAACGGCATTTCATTTATAATAATGTTACAGAACTCTCAAAATCAACAAGCTGGCGCGGGGGTCGTCGGTTCCGTCGGCAACGTGGGGTCAGTGGGCCCCGTGGGGTCGGTGGGGCCCGTGGGGTCCGTCGGCTCTGTGGGCGGCGTCGGTCCCGTGGGCGGCATGCCGGTAGGCGCGGTGGGCGGCGCGCTCGGCGTCCAACAGCCGCAACTGCAACACATGATGCAGCCTCAACAAAGGCTACAGCAAATGCAGATGTTAGGACAACAACAACAGGTAATTTTTACTGTTTTCATTATGTTTTCCGATACGGGCAAACGCGTCACGGAACATAGACGTTGTTATTTACCTGTATATTGACAGTGAAGTAAACTTCGTATTTGTCCGCTAGGTTGGCGGCGTCGGCGGCGTAAGCAACAACATGCAGCTGGGCGGCGTCGGGGGCGTGGGCGGAGTGGGGGGCGTGGGCGGCGCGTGGTTCAAGCAGCAGGCGCCGGCGGGCGGCGGCGGAGGGCCCGTGGGCGGCGGCGGCGGTATCCGCGGCGCGTACGGCGGCGTGGGGCGCGCGCGGTACTTCCCCGGGCAGGTGCTGCAGCGCTCGCCGCCCGCCAGCCCTCGGCCGCGCGCGCCCCGCCCCTGCCGCCTGCTGCTCTGCGCCAGTCGCCGCGCCCGCCGCGCCGCACCTGCCCGCACCCCGCGCACCACGCCGCACGCGCCGCACGCCGCGCACCCGCCGCACCCCGCGCACCCGCCGCACCCCGCGCACCCCGCGCACCCCACGCACCCCGCGCACAACGCGCACCCGCCCGACGACCAGCTCAACATGACGCCGCAAGACCAACTCACCAAGTTCGTAGAGCAGCTCTAGTGTACATAACGACCCTTCCTCCCTCCCGTACTGACACTATTTATCGACATTTCTAATTTAAAAAAAGAAAACATTGTAGTTATGTGAGAACGTAAATTAAGTATTACCGATGAACGAATCGAGCGCTCAATGTACAAAATGTAAATATATGAAAGAAGAGTACATCCTGTCCGCTTCTGATTAATGTAAGTTGTTCGTAGTGTAGGTACATTATGATACTTATTCTGTTTATTGTAATTAAATCATTTTATAATATAATTATGTGATGATTATAGAACTGAATTTTATTTTCACCACCCCGCAACTTAGAATAATAACATAAATCCGGATCTAGATAGGTGTAACATGTGTAATGTAACACGGAACACTACGTGTGAACTGTGAAATTGTAATAAATACACACACATTTTAATAAATATTTACATTACACGTTACGCGCGTCTGGACTCTATTCCTCGCGGATTTGAAGTACCTGCTGCCGTTAAATACATAACCGTCAGAATGAATTATAGATCACTATTAAAAGTACCACCTGTATTTTCTACTATTTACGCCTACGTTGACATATTTGGTACCTAAGCTTAAAAATATATTTAAGTATTAAAGTGGGCAGTCATTCTGACGTCAGGATGGCTTTGTTTTCTCGGGTTTGGATCTCATACATGCATAATTCACTACCTATGCATAAAAACTATCTATGCCTGCGTCTACCGCTCGCACTCCGGAGATTAGGAGACTACCAGGATCACATAACATATCACTGATGCAGCTCAGCTGCATTCTGCTACCATACAGCCCAGTTAGTGTTAGCTGTGTTGTCTATCATGTTACAAAAGTGGCCTGAAAGTCTTAAATAACTTCACCCAAATAATAAAAAACGACTAAATATAACTGACAGAAGTCCCCCCCTGGAAACCAACAGCGACATCTAGATAAAAAATTTTGGAGTTTGAAAATTCCCCATTAAGCAACAGGTAAAGCATTCAGCTTAACAACTCTGTGTTGCCACAGCAAAGTTGGTTAACATTTGAATTACGAAATTTTATACGAAAATAATGAACCCTGTTTGACGATTTTAGCCAAAAAAAGGTCAAACGCGGGGCCTAACACAGAGGTCTACGGCTGTTCCCTGAGCTACGGAGTATGTGGAACGGATCGTACAATACTTCAACTAAATTCAAATAGAAGCGCTTTTTCAAAATGTAGTCAGAAAAATCCATAATTTTGTAAAATAATTCAACTGACAAAAAATCTCATACAAAAATGTTGTTGTGCCATCGCGTTGACAACTTCAACCCCGTCAGTCCGCGGCTGGATGCCGTCCTAGGAGCATGGTCACGCCCAATTTTTCTCTAAATAATTTGCATGTGTGCAGTGCATTTTTTGGATATATTTCTGAGTAAGTACCTATATTTCATACACTATTCTTTGTCAGGAATTGATGACAGTATTATATTCTGTACGATTCATGGTCGTTTTCTTGTATAGATAATAAAAAAAAGAGTCCAAAGAAATCTGTAAACAAACATCCATTTCCTTTTACTTTGAAGTATAACCATATCAAATAAAATTGATATGACAATAAAGCGTCACCCTCAAAATCGGGTATATTTTCACGTTGGTAGCATAGTATTATGTCATTTAGTATGAGGCATTGGAGTACAATCGTGTTCAATTTCATTTTCGTTTTTTGTAGTGTAAAGTGACATACAGTAACTAACATAATCCGTTTTTTTTTTCAGAGTCGAAAATGAAAATTTAATCAATCTAGAAAACAGTGTTGCCAAATAAACCTGAAGTCGATAAGTGTTTTAAGCTGTTAAGCTGGCTATTTGTTTAACTGTGTGCAGAAAGCGGACCAAGAATTTTAGTCAACTGGAAGAAAGACAGAAGAAAATAAATCCTTTAAATAATGCTTGTGATTTTTTTAATTATAAGTTAATAAACATTACGAACAATTTAATTAACATTTATTTATGTAGGGAGGTAGGGATAACCTTACTTCTGTCAGCCTCGTGATCGTCCAGTTCGTGAAAATAATGATACCACATTGTATTCATTAATATTTAGTAAAAGTCGACCGAAGGGATGTAGGGTACCAAAGGGATTATTGGGCCATATAGCCGCCTATCACCTATTACCGATGCTCTTAGTATGTGTTCAACCCCAACAACGACCTGAAACTCCTAGGCTCCTTCCAGTTCATCCCGGCTGGACATCTGCTGCACCTGTACAGCTTCTTGATGTAACCAGTTCGAGCAGCAAATTGCCTATAAAATGGCATTTACCCACTGACGTTTTGATTTTTTAAGCTAAATTTGACGCCGATTTTCAACATTCGTTGAACTGGTACATACACACATGAACATGGTCTAGCGATATTTCAATCAAACCTAAATATCTAAAATTATATTAACTTTGTGTTAAGACACCTATACATTAAAATAAACCTCATTTAAGTAATAAATAGCCTATGTAATCTGACAATAATCTTTTGGATGAAGTTTAAAAAAAAACTTAGTAGAAGAAGAAGAAAAACTAAGCCAAAAACTTATGACTTGATTAAAACTCCATAAACTTCTATAAATCTTTGTCAAACGGATCTCCGGTGTTTATTTAATCATGTCACGTAGACACTTGACCAGGAACGAATGTTAAGAGCAGTGGACATGATTGAAACTCCAGCACCCACAACAAGTTCATTCATATCAAGGTGGCACAATTATGGTTTGGGCAGGAATTCGTCTGTCTTGATGATAGAATAGACCTCGTTTGGATACAAGGCAATATGACTGCTCTAAAATACCGCGATGAGGTGCGCGAGCCGAGGTGAGCCTGTAATCTTGCCCCACAGACGGCAAATTTCCAGCTAATGCACGACAACGCCAGTCCACATACGGCGCGTATCGTTACAAATTGGTTAAAACAGCACGATATCTAACCTTTAGACTGACCAGCATGCTTAGGATATGCTTCAGAAAAGAGCTCTCCAGAATTTACCTGAACATATTGTGCATGAAAACCAGCTTTTCTTGCATCTTCATCATAAAGACTGGGGACAGTATTCCAAGACAGAAAATTGACACCCTTGTTTTGAGTATCCAGAACCGCTGCAGATGTGCCAGGAATGACTTAGGAGCCACTCCACAGATTTTTTTGTTGTAAATGTTCTCTTCAGGGTTTTTTTAAACGCAATGAACAAGCATTTGACCACTATCCTACCTGATGTAAAGCAGCGATGTGGTCAACGATGGAGCACACTTGTTCATAAGGTATCTATTCACCCGCAATTTGAAGACCTGCAGACTGTACTGCGCAGGAAACATAGACTCCGGGAAGTCATACCACATCCTGGCGGTTCGCGTTAATGGTATATCCACCTGGTATGAATGACGTTTTTCCGTTCTCCTGGTTGTCCTATTGTAAAAACGCGATGGGGGTTAGGTTATGCAACTCCGTAGCACACTCTCCAAAATGCACCCGATAGAAGACATATAGGTACGTAACCTTGCGGGGATGTTCTAGGCTTTGTAGTCGAGCATCAAACAACCTGTCGTCACCTAGCACGTGACGAGTATGAGTCTTCTAGCACGTCTCTCTATTACCTCCAGAACCTCAAGCTCGTATTTTTCTGATCCGTCCCAAAGATGAAAGCAATATTACATACACGATCGAACTTGTGCTTGGTACAATGTGAGCAACTGTCCCGGTGTGAAATACCGTCGCACCTTCGAGAGGATGCCCAGTTTCTTGGCTGCGCGTTGGGCCGTAGCCTCAATATAGGAGCCAAAGTTGAGGTTTGGGGTTAATGTCATACCTAAAAGCGTCATTCCAGCCGATTGGCTGTAGGCAGGGGTACATCCTGGAAAGTGGGAGCCAGATGAAATGGGCTCCTTTTTGCTGAGAATAGACACGCCCTGGGTTGTGATGTTTTAAGAAATAAAGTAATGTTTGAAGTTTTTCTTCTTCTTCTAAGTTTTTTTTAGTTTAATTTTAACCAAAAGATTATTATCAGATTAAATCGTATATTAAATGAGGTATATTTTAATGTATAGGTCTTAACAAAAAGTTACTATGATTTTAGATAATTATGTTTGAAATATTCCTAGACCATGTTAATGTGTGTATTACCCGAACTTATATTGAAAGAAATTTGAACGAAACACTTTTCATTTGGCATGTACACCAATGTTCCGAAAATTACTTTTAATATCAAAACAGACATTTTGTATACCTGTCTATGTGTGCGTGATAATACGTATAGGAAAGCGATTTTGTATGCAGCGATGATGACGTCAAAAAGAGAAAT
>SJJU01001564.1:0-31473 GCA_012932125.1 Conopomorpha cramerella | reverse complement strand
TCGTGTATTTGAGCAGAGGAGTCTCGCGCGGTGACGTCATCGGGCAGCGTGGTGGGGACGGTGGCGGTGGCGGCGGCGGCGGCGGCGACCACCACGGGCACGGGCGGGGACCCGAGCGACGCCGCGCATGCGCTCGCCACGCTCGCCTCCGCTGCTCTACATCACAATCCACAGGTAACATAAACTCTTTTTTTTAATTATGTACGTATAAACGTATTGAACAAGCGTTTAACCTTTGTATAATAAAGATTCTGTGACTTGCATAGCTTTACGTTCATAACTGTGGGAAATTTATCTAATTCGTGTTTAGAAATGTCAATGTAAAATTTCAATGGAACAGTTACTATTGTTCTTACTGTTGTTATGCCTCTTTTAGTGATAAAGATGTCAAAAAGTGATGCAGGAAAAAATGTCTATACGCAACTGGAACCAGTAAAGAAAGCAACCACAAAATGAAAAGACATCTGGTTACACTGTCGGCATCGTCAGAGGACCAACTTTACGGCAGGTTACATTTTGTTATAACAAAATAAATAATATATAATCTATCGCATTGAAGATGTAATCTCCTGCCTACCCAGCGGGTAGGCAGATGTTTTGCCAAAGTCAAAGTTACATTGTGTTACTTTCTTTGGAGATTTAAATATGTAGTTGAATATGAATGGGTAATATATTACCTTATTAGATACTAAAATAATGTCGTTTATTTTCTATAACCTTATGCTCTGTTCATCGCGTCCTAATACAACACACATCAAAAGTGTCTAGGGATCAAAAACATTTTTAGCTCTAAAAAAATCTAATTTATTTAAATCAAATCTAATCTTCTGGATTGGTCTCCTACCGAATTCCCCATGCCTGTATCAATGACTTATCACCACATTTTGAATAAATTATGAATGAATTCAAGTTTTTGTAAAATATATTCTTGATTGCAATCTTCTAAAATGTACTTGATCCCTAGACACTTTTGATGTGTGTACTTCGGAAAATCGGCTAGAACACCTTTTGAACTAGTATCAAAAAAAATGCT
This sequence comes from Conopomorpha cramerella, assembly GCA_012932125.1. Taxonomy (NCBI): domain Eukaryota; kingdom Metazoa; phylum Arthropoda; class Insecta; order Lepidoptera; family Gracillariidae; genus Conopomorpha; species Conopomorpha cramerella. Next base: position 30,440 of record SJJU01001564.1, on the reverse strand, counting down.
TTAATATTTTCTAAATGAAAATAATATTTAGATACGAATATTTTCTATCCCTCACCAGGTCCAAAACTACATATCTGACCCTAACGTGGACTTATCATCATTATCGCTGGACAACATTCCCGACCTGTCCAGCTTCGCCACGACCCCGCTGGAGCACGGCACGGCGTACCGCTTCCGAGTGGCCGCCGTCAACTCCTGCGGTCGGGGAGATTACAGCGAGGTATGTTTTCTTGTGTGTACCACTGTCCATTAGAATGGGGAAGAATACTCATGAACGAATGACGCTTCTCTTGACCGAAAATATCACGGTTGATTAATCTATTGTCACTACAAAGTTCAAGTGTCAGATTTCCTCACTTTCATTGGTTCGTATGCAAGCGTACGTAGCGCCATCTGATATAAGCTTCACTTTTATTAAATTCTCATTTAGAAATATTGTATGATTAATGCCTGTGTATGATTAATTCGCTATGAGCGATAAGGTCGCCTTATGCAATTTTTCCATTGTATTTTTTTACATTTGTAATGTACCGTGTGGAATAAAGAGTACATATTATATTCATTCATGTAGGTACTTTTATGGCCCGTTTCCTACAAAATTAACTGGTACCAAAGTGTGACTTGGACCTAGAATGTCTCTTCCACATACATGAATAAAACAAAGAAAGCATCTCTTGCTTGGTTTAACAGCATTTCAGTATCGCAGATACAGCAGCATACATAGATAATATTCTACCCGTCTCCCAGTTTTGCGGTCGGTAGAGATAGAAACAGATGTACTAATCATACTGTGCTGTTTGTGTGTATCTATAAGTAACAATGTTAGTCACTGTAATTTTCTACTTGTCTACTAACTTGTGTACTACTAACATTTGTTTTTTATTTTTACTTTTTTAATATAAATACTACAAATCAAGTACATTCGTAGCCTATTTGAATTAAGTAGAAATAATAATTCATCCCACTCAGGAATCAGCATTCAAAACCTGCCTGCCGGGCTACCCTGGCGCCCCGTCGGCGATCAAGATCTCGAAGTCGACAGAAGGAGCACACCTCTCCTGGGAGCCGCCGCAAGTCGCTGCTGAAGGCATCTTTGAGTACTCTGTCTACCTCGCCGTCCGGTCAAACAACCAGCATAAGGTACATTCAGTTTTGAAGTTCATATACGTATGGATGTGTAACCATCAAGACAGGAGCGCTAGAGAGTATATTTTGACGTCAAAATAATATTCGTAGTGGAAACTGTTTTTATCAAACTGTTAAACCAATATATCAGTGTTGTCAAAAATATCGATGGGGCTGGAAATAGGAAAATAACACAGTATCTGGTGGTCATCTGAGGAATTTGTTGTTTTTCCCATGGGTATATTTAAAATTATAAGTAAACATATCTGTACCTAGCACTTGTAGTACAGAGTTGTATGTACGTTAAAATGGTATGAATCTGTTCAGTGGATAGGAACGGATATAACTTGCAGCATAACAGTTCATGTGTTGGTAACAGTGCAAATCACCAAATAGAGTAATCATTTGAGATTTATCTCCTGTCCATACATAATAATACTGGGACAGCCCAGTATTGCATGTGTAACGTCGTTGTATGGCTGTGAGTGTGTGAGTAGCGTAAGCGGCGCACCGTTGAAACAGGGAGAAACGCACCACCACCCGCACCCTACCTGCCTCTCGGCGTAGGGGCCTTTCTCTAGACACGTGCGCGCGTCTACTTGCTTTTGCCTCTTTTGAACGAGCACGACACTATAACCCGGTCACATTATCTCGAGAGCTCGCTGGAATGCGAACCTCCCGTCCCGTTCTCCTTTCACCTCCCCGCGCTCGCCCCGGCGCGGCGCTTGTTTTGCGCACCATCTCAGAGCGCTAATGCGACGTGACGTCATCGACGCCAGGTGTCGGCATAATGTGACCGTGTTATACACACTGCAGCAGCAGCAGCAACAACAGCAGCAGCAGCAGGAGGCCAAGTCTCAGCTGGCGTTCGTGCGCGTGTACTGCGGCAAGGCCAACACGTGCGTGGTGCCGCAGTCCTCGCTGAGCGCCGCGCACGTCGACTCCTCCACGAAGCCCGCCATCATCTTCCGCATCGCCGCGCGCAACGACAAGGGCTACGGGCCCGCCACGCAAGTCAGGTGGCTTCAAGGTACGACTTACTGACTTACTTCTGTACGACCAGTACCTTCGTTTCCATGTCGTCTATATGGAAAACTTTATGAAATGTTTGATGCGAATGTTAGCTTCTTCAGCTATGTTTTTTTTCCGTATTATGAACATATGTATGTCTAACGCCTATCTAACAAAGTATAGTCTATTAACTTTTAGAATATACTTGAAAGAACCTCTCATGTTGTAGTTCTATCTCGCTCGTTTCACACTTCATAAGAGAAGGATAACAGTACACTTTAGCAGACTGTAAACTAAAATCTAATTAACTGTAATAGACAGTGGCTTTCTACGCATCTTTTGCTCATCATTCGGTCAGTTTTCAGAATTAAATATCTCAACTTAATCCAAATGCAATTTAAAAAAATCAACGATGTGGGAAACTATAGAACTAATGGCGCTAGTATTGACAGTACCAAAACGACGTGATTGAATCACAATCTTTCAATACAGTTGATAACGTCTGTTCTCCCACCCCATTTCAAAATCTTATCGCATTCTCCCAGAGTTGTAGACAGGTTCAAATCCCAGCATAAATAACATTTATTCTATTATTTCAGATTTAAAATCAACGGGTGTAAAGCGAGCCGGCGACAGCAGATTGCCCGGCGCTTCACCATCCAAACAAGTGAAACAAATACTGTAGTAAGTTCCCCCCACACATTGCTATGTAATGTACAGTTGGACAGTTTATATTCATAGTTATACAGAGGTGTATATCTCTAGTAATAAGTGACGATGCATAGATATAAATCGAGTTAAAACGTTTTACCTTTAGTGTTGTATTCAGTTCTATCTCCGAAGTGGCTATTTTACTATTAGACATATTTTGATCTGTGTCTTAATTTTAGGACTGATTAATATGTAGTGTTTTATAAGTTTTAAGATTTGAATGGGTTGAAATTTATACATAAGTATAATATGTATTGTAAAGAGATGAGATGACAGTACCTACATGTTTTTTTTCCAGAAAATAAACTTGTAATGTTGATATAAGAATTTTGTGTTTATATTTCCTCTTAAACTATAGTTATCCTTATTTTTGGTTGTTATATCACGTCTGAAACACTGAGGGATAACAAACAAAAGGAAATTGCATTTGGCTTTTAATACTTAATTACATATTATTGAGTACACTATACATTTGTTCATTGCTATAAAATGCTATCTATTCAAAACGTCGGTAGGCATTCCAAAAAGAAACTTTTACAAATCATTACTTATAATTTTCGTTTAATAGAAAATTCCTATAATCAAGATATTCGCGTTTTATCATGATATTAAAGCAGTATCACTAATGTATTATTTGGACTTGTTTTTATTGTGTCGATATTTGGTTCTACCTCGCGCGCATCGCAGGCGTGCCTTCGTCCCTCGGTTACTGAAAGAAGGAAAAAAAACGTTTTAAACTTGGATACATGTCAAAAATAACAGCGCAGTATTTAATCGTACATCAATAAAGTCTCACCTAATTTAACTAAATTACTAACTGTATACACTAATTTGGCATAAAATCGTCATTCCTTTGCAAACATTAGTTTTTTGATGTGTTAGTGGTTGTCATGTGTTAGTCGTTTTGATGCATAATTTATTTATTTTAAAAAAACCTAAGCGTCCTTAAGCTTAGGTGGCGCCACTAGCGATTCCAATAATTCAAGATCCGAAAATAAATCGAAAACACTCAATCCTTCGTAAATGGTAGTCATTTAAGAGTGTTTCTAATTATTTTGTACAGTCATATTTAAATACATATGCACTAATTCAAATACATACCAAGGAGGTAGTCCCGAAAAGTTTGTACCATCCAATGACTATGTTCGATAAGTTGAGGTCGTCGAGCATGATCTGCGCGACGCCCATGAACACCTTCTTGCCTTCAATACGCCCATAGTCACCCCACACGGTCACCTGTAAAGCAAAATATACTTATAATTGTGTAATTTTTGTTTATCTAACCCTACCTTTCCACCGGCCAAACATTCACAATAAAACGTGTTTGACATGGGTCAAGATATCTGGTCAGTTGTTCATGAAGTACGGGATAACCAGCGTAGCGTATATATGTTAAATGTTTTATTGTGAACTAGCTGACCCGACAAACGTTGATTTGCTAATATACATTATTAACAAATATTTATTGTTATTAGAAACGTAGGATTATGTGAGAATTTTCTACAAGGCGTTTTATTATAGGTTTTTGTGTGCTTTAATGTACCAAAATTAGAGACTTAATGCGACTTCTGGAGGGTCCGTACATGGTTCAAATCCCGTTTAATAAATAATTAAAATCACCTACTAGTAATTTTAATGTAGGGAACCTACATTTTTGTAAGTTCGCAACAAGAGAAAAATACTATAATCAATACTTTTAATGTCGCGTTCAAATCATCACACGTGGCAACGCTCATTGGATAGCGAATTTAATTCTTTCGACAAGACGTCCCATTCGTCATCGTGCTAACAATAAAAATTCTGCAATAATTCGATTGTCTACGAATGAAGCGACTCCATGTATCAGACGGCTATAGAAGTAAGTGCTAAGTATCCCACTGGTATTCTAGGACCTAAGTAAGTAATCAAATCAGATGTTAAGTAGTTGTTTATCTCTGCCGTTTCCACTGGCCAATCCTGCATAAGAAAACATCTTTGACATGGGTCTAGTGATCTAGTCCAATTGGCAAGTGTAATTCAGGATAGCCCAGTGGCGTGCACTGGCCTTTACGACAAGGTAGGCAGTAATCCCCAAGGATTCACACCTATGTATAGGTAACTTGTCTTTACGAAACACACGTAGGTACCTATCTACTCACCCACAAAACACAGGTTCTTCGTTAGCCTATGTCGTGAGTACAAAAAAAAAGGATCTAGCCAATAACTCTATTATTAGGTCGGGTAACCAAAATACTAAGGTAGGCAGTGTATTTTTGCCTATATGGTGTGCACGCCACTGGGATAACCAGAGTACATTGATATGTGTCTAATATGTTTGGCAAGTGGAAACGTACGTAGAAGCAACCAGGCAGTTACCTGCAGCACGCATCCCTTGAAGTTATCTCGGAACGTGAGCGTCTGTTGGTAGAGCGGGTCGAGTGTGCGGCGCGCGGTCGTCGTCTTGGCTTTAGCGATGCAGCGCTTGCCGCTCACCAGGTACACCTTCACGTACGGCGCCGGCAGCGACCGGGAGCCCTGACGCGACTGGAGGCCTCGGGCGCGGATCACTTCCACCTGGTTTTGTATTATATTAAAATTACATACGAAACATATTTCAAGTATTTTTTATTACCAATTTTGGCACCTAGTTAAGTCAATCAAGCCTTATTTTTTGAAGGCCCTCGTCCAGCAGTGGGCGTTATGTGGTCGATGATGATGAAGTCTTATTTTTATGGATAACTAACTATCCATATTATTAAAACAAACCAACAAAGGAAGAAATACAAAAGCGGTGCTTTCTTAATATTACAAAAGTCCGAATAAATGTAAGTAGATGGCGCTAGTATTAAATACGGGAAATTTTATGTGACGTTTATTCCTTTGGCACCTATCGTTCCTACTTCTGTTTATTGAGCCTTAATTATGACACATTCGTATTAGAAAGAGAAACAACCTAGAACGGATAATAATCGTAACATAATTACCTAAACCACCGATGTATTACGAATATAATTAGTCAAAATTGTACTTAACCCTTAATCAAACAAAGGCCACAAGTTATATTGCCACTTGTCCAACATGTACTTTGAACCTTATTGAATGTCTTCACTGAAATTATCTAAAGATTTCAGAGAAGATATCACATAAGCCATTTGACACTTGCCTATTAAAACAGTAAACAATAAATTCACCAAATCTAGCTTTACAATTAAAAACTAGATTTTATAATAAACTTCACCCGGGTTTATCTGATGGAGTCGGTAATTAGAATAACAAACGTCAATAGAGTCCAAAATCCATCAGAAAAACACCTAGCCTTGTCTGATTAAGGGTTAAAAATACGTACCTCAAGGAAACCCTTCTGGTAACACATGGAGAGCTGAACGTCGCCTAGAGTCGGCGCGCCGAGTAGCTGCCGTCCGACCAGCTGGCCGGGGCCGAGGCCGTCGATGAAGTCCGACAGGCCGCCGCCGTCCGACGAGCCCGAGCCGCGCAGACCCGGCGACCATCTGACCCGCAACGGATAATCAACAACATCTCTCTTTTACTGGTAGGATTGCTACATTGTACACCGGATGCACGTTGTTAGCCCGTTCCTATGGGCCTATGTGCTATTCCGACGTATATAGATATAAGATATTATTGTGATGTTTCGTTAAAATCCTTTAAGTAGTTTTTGCGTGAAAATGAAACGTCATAACTCAAGCTTTCACATGTGACGGTAGAATTTCATACTTTTTTTCCCTTTGTATAGTTGGTTAATTTTAATGTATATTTGTGTAAAATGTTAATTCTTCTTATTCTCTTGTAATTCTTGATATAGCACACTATAGGTTACTGAAATAATACTGATATGGCTCTAAAGTAACGTCCCTAACAACACTTATTACAAAAATTGACAAATGTAGATTTTTTCTTATACATAGTGAACGAACATTCAATCGAAACGTCCAAAATCAATCGCCATAAATATAACAAATTGCCCGTAAACAGCATGCACAATACCAGACGGTGCTGATCTCAATTTAATCGGGAGTGAGGTCAAAATACTTAGAATGTAGATAATGCATAGATCTTTTTCTATTAAATTACTAGGTAATATGAATGAAAAGTTATTAACGTTTCTAAATTATGTTCTAGTGTCTAAAGACCCATGCATCACAGATGTGACAGACAAATCATAGGCATATTATGTACCACCTTATTCATAAATATATTGAAATCTGTTTTCGTTTATCACACATGAGAGCCAAAAGCCGTCATACATTTAACAATCTAATTGATTTGCATGTGAAGCTTTATGAATGAAGTGGAATAACATATATTTCAAATTATTTTCTTTTCTCTTTGCCTAGATTTAAATGTCCTTAAAATAGTACCATGTATGCCAGATACTTAAAATATCAACAGGATAGTAGGTAAATACAAGACAACATTGAGACAATAGTGAAGAAAAGGGCGGTAGTCGTTCGGAAAGCAAGTGGCAGAGTATTGTACAACCTTACATGGCGTGGGAGATATGTAACAGGGGTTAGTAAAGAGTCCGACGAATGATCTATACTATACTATCTCTATCGACAGTGAGGGAGTTACAAGAATAACAAATACTACAGAGACTTTTTAACTATTGTAAAATTTAATAACTGCAATATGGTTCCATTGAAAATTAACTACCTAATAGATATAGATACGTCATTCCGACCTTAGGGGAACTTACAAAAATTCTTCACTGGTATCCAGAGGGTAGTAGGATCGTGTTTTCATGCATTTAAGTGAGTGTTACCAAATAGAAAATACACAAGACGCGCAAACCGCAATACACAGATAGACGGCGCAAAATACTTGTATCATCCATCCACAAGCATGCATCGAGACGCAAAGCGGTCGCCGCGGTCCTGAGACGGCTGAGCTCCGATCGCTGAAAAAACAATATGCTGAGCGACAAAATTGCTGAAAAAATCTGAGAAAGTGCATTGCAGGGGAAGACCGGTGCGTGCGTTACACAAAAAGAGCAAAAACACCATCGAATCATGCTTTGTAAGACGAGAGGCACAGAGAGAAGAGCTGAGAAGAATGAGACACCGAGGCACATAGATTGTGAGGCGCCGCGTAGTGGGCGGGCCACTTACGATGATCCCTCGGAACTAGAGACGGAGACGAGGCTGGCGCACACCTCGTGCGACCGCTGGAAGCTGGTGGTGGCGGGGCCCGAGCGCTTGCGTCGCGCGCCGCCGCCGCCGCCGCCCGCGCCTTCTACCACACACACGCTCAGTCATCGCGACACAACCTAATCCGGGCCTTTCAACACTGTCCTAACGCGAACCCGTACATTTAACATATAAGCTAACATCGTAAGCGACATTAAACACACGCGATGATTGTTTTGAACATGCTGTGTCTCTTGTGATCCACCCCCATGTTTGGTGCTACACAGATCTGTGGATAATTAGTGATTGGTCGTCTACCGCCCTCTTGCGGCACTATTGGGTCAATGTTGTCAGTGGAGGCGCACCTGTCCTCGTCGTTCTCGGACGAGGCGGAGGAAGCGCGGGAGACGCCGCCCCCTGCCCCTTTCATCTCCCCAGGGCCCACTTCCTCGCTGCGCTGCACCGTAAACGAATTTTTGCCACGTTTACCGAAACCTAACCTCCGTTTTCGCCCTGTAGTCATTTCGACTAATAAATGTTAAGAAAACAAAAATGAAGTAAGTAATTGAAAGAAAGATAGATAAGATGGTTCAGTGTTATGTGAGGAGCGGGTGGAATGTGGAAGCGTTCACCTGTAGCTGACAGCTGCGATGTGGAGTTGCTCTTCTTGCCCATACCCGGTCCGAAATAATCCCGAGGCTCGGCTTTTAGGAGCACGTCGTCATTTGCCTGCTCTAGCTCGCTACCAGCACCTAGCGCTGTGTCGCTCAAACTTCCATCTGTGAGTTGTTAATTCAAATACATGTGTGTTATGTTATGTGTTACATTTATAATTAAAGCTCGCGTTAACGGACTGAAGTTGTACCTGCTTTGTCTTCAGGCGGCACATCGGCATTGCTTAGACTCCTCGTGAACTGTCCACGACGTGACTCCCTCCGTTCCAGCGGCTGCGGCTGACTTCCAGAGCGACCGTTGTCACGACCACTATACTCATTGCTGCGTTTGGATGACCGTTTTGGCGTGTTTTTTGTAGATTTACCACGTTTTTTTCCAGTTTTTTGAGACGATTTTTCGTTGCGAGGAACGTTCCGATTTCGTTTTTGGTTGGCCATCGATTGTATTGTTTTGAATTCACCGGCATTGGAAGTGGTGGGTGTCGTCGGTTTGGCAGTAGAGGCGCGTCGGTCGGAGGTGGTCGGTAAGGGTGGCGCGACAGGGGTGAGCACACGACGGGGCGAGCCGGTGTTCGAAGGAGACAAAACAACAGACACAGAATTAGCGATCATACAGACTTCACGTTCTAAATGGCGCTCTGATGCTATTGAATGTGATCGTGTACGAGCCTTTTTAATTATCGATGGTAATGGTTCCTTTGACGATAGATCTACACTAGGAGGGGAGGAGAAAGAGCTGGGTGAACAATACTCTTGAAATGTGGGAGTTTCATTAATACTAACTACATTACCACGTTTATTCTTAGAATATACCGAAAACGTTGACGTATCTGAGTTTGATTTTTCCTGTGGAATACTGAGCATTCTTTTAAAAATAACAGGCGGTTCTGGAGATTCTTGTGGACATTTATTGTATGTACCGCATTTTAAGAAAACAGAGTCCGAATGACGCCTTCGAATACTGTTGATTTTATTTAATTTTGCGGTGTTAACTATTTGCTTATAATCATCTTCAAATTGCTTTATTTTTTCAGAAGCCTGTTCGTGTTCGGAACCTACATCGAAGGAACCTGTTGAATTAGCGGTTTTACCTTCAAAGTTTTTTAAATCTAATGACATACATTTCTTTTTACTGTAGTTATTAATTTTGTCCGTATTCTCTGCAACATGTGACTCGTCATCGAATACATTGTCATCAATTGGAACATCGTCCATATCCTTGCTATATTTTTCTAGACTGACATGTATTGTGGTCTCCGCTTCACTACCTTCACTATCATAACCGTGGTATCTCAAATCACTTTTATTTTCATAATCAGACAATAACTCTTTTTTAATTTCATAATCGCTGATCAGAGGATGAGATTTAACCGTTAGAGAATTTGCTTTGCGCAAAGGAGGTATGGTTGGTAGTTTTCTTTTTATATTTTGTGAATAATCATATCGATAATTATGCAATGGAAGTGAAGAATCGGACTGGATGCGTCTCGATTCTCGCGGAACAAGATCTGGAAATGTTGTAATGGGATGAACAGTTCGATTGGTTACATTTTCCTTTAACGATGACGTGTAAGAGATAACAGGCAATTGTCTTTTAGGCAATGTCTTATCGAGGTATGCAAACGTACTGTTAAATTTAGTACCGGCGTCGACTTGTACGATGTATTCCCGGTTACTGTCTGTTATTTTGTAAGTGTTGGTTTGATATTCGGGGCAGCTGTGACTTCGAGGATACATTTTGTGCTTGATGCGTTCCCTTGGGACATATGAGCCAGTGGATCGGCTCTTCGCCATCATCCGTCTCAGACGCCTCGTCGGCCTAGACTTGTGTACAGGTGATATTGTTAATGCTCTAAGTCTACGTCTCACAGCTCTATCGATACTATGAGGGATCACTACATTAGACAACTGACGATTGGCTGGAGTCCTGTAGCATCTTAAGTAATGGTTAGGGTTAAGGGTAGCACTATCGCATGAAGACGTTGTGCTATGATTAGGAAATCTTTTCCTGAAAAGTCGGTATTGATCACGTTTAGTACACTCGAGAGCAAAAATTTCACTCGAGAGACACCTGAATCGAAGAAAGTTAGCTGAGGGAAATAAATTGTTTTTAAGAGACTAAAGTTAGGTAGAGGTTAACGTTAATGTATAAAGTTTTACTTATCGTTTTGTACCACATATTACTTTAAATAGTTTAATTCACTAATTTTAGATTCCTTGGAATGATTGCTCTGAAATGTAGTTTCTATCGGTTATATTTTGTACCTAAGCATTCTTGTCGGGCGTGGTCTCTCCGACTGGGTGCTGAAGGCGCTGGAGGTGACGGAGGCGACGGACTCGAGGTCGGAGTCGCCGGCGGCGGCGTCGGGCGAGGGTCGCCGCCGCGGCGCGTACCCGCTGCCCCGCGCCGCCAGCTCCGAGTCCGACAGCCCCGCGTAGTGACGCTCCCAACCTGACCAACCAACCAAAACTATTCCAATATCCATTACGTTAAACTAGTGCATGTGTGTGCTGCTATCCTCTACCACTATTGCTCTCTAGTGCTACACTAAACCCTGGCAAATCTAACAATTCTCTTTTGACAGCTGTCACCTGCATATATTTTGGAGAATTGACAATCATGATATGTATGCTGTGGGCAGCTGTCGAAAGGGTATCGTTAGATTTGCTAGACTATAATTGCGATCTACAAACTAGGTTGAAGCTAATGCGTATATAACGCTATGTCAACTATAAATTAAAAAAAAAATCTTCATTTTGGAACGTAAAAAAAAGAATAAATACCAGACAATTTTTTCCTTTAGACACGGACACAACAGATACTACTGGTCGTCTACAGAAATCTAAAGGCTCCTGTTCTCAGTGATGTGAGTGTCGTGTGGTGTATGGTTGTGCGTGTATTGACCTTGCGGCGTGCTGCGGTACGTGAGTGTGGCGCCAATGTGTTGCGGGCCGATCCACTTACGTTCCTCCAGGTCCGCGGACACCTGCGCGCGGACCGCTCGCTGACCACCCTGCCATTCACATATTTATTTATTTAGGTAACACTCGCTATACCGTCATTGCAACGTATAGTAAAGTAATAATCAAACGCCAATATTTGCCTGCAGTACTGTGACATTCACCTGGTGCGGTGGGATTTGCGGTAGCTGCCGCTTCTTGGGGCTCGTGGTGGGAGTCGCCGTTGCGGACCGCGACTGAAACCTCGGGGCGTACGCGTGCGTCGGGAGACGCGACGGCTCCATCCCTGAACGCTCGTCCGCCACTGCAACACACAACGCGATCACGGGATGCCCTGTCTGCTCCGCACAGGCTTACATAAACTAAGTTACGTAACCACGAAGGCCGTCGGGCCGCTACGAGGCCGTCCGGCGCCTACAGTAATGTGCTCACACACTCTAATCTTAATCGTGCTCAGTGGGAAGGGGGTATGCGGAATGCGTGACAAACGAAACGAAACGGGTTAGGTAGGTAGTAAGTAAGAGAAGTAGAGTATAAGTCGGACGCGATAGGGTGCGTGTAGTGTTCCGTGCGGGTTCGGCCGCGAGTGGCACCTGTGTAGCGCCAGGCGTCGGCCGGCGGCGACAGGCTGCGGCGCGGCGACTTGCTGCGCGAGCGCGCGCCCGGCGCCGCCGACTGCGAGCGCGACACGCCGTGCCCGCCCCCGCCCCCACCGCCGCCCCCGCCCCCGCCGACACCCACCTGGGTGCACACAATCATACACAATGCATTGGAACATAATACTTAGTATAACATTTAAAAAACACTCATTAGGTAAACATATTTCGGGATACATTTTTGTAAAACATGAACACTGTGAAGAAATCTCAATCCAGCAGCGACCAATATTGTACCACGAACAATATCGTACGAGTTGCTACGATTACACATTTGCATAGCGACTGAGACGGTTGGGTTGCTTAATTGTATTAATAGAAACAGACTTTTTTAATGTAAGCTATGACAATGTAGCATGGTGTGGAAGCAATGTACTGACCCTTTCCCTCGTCATGCCAGCGGCGCGCACCCTCCCCACGGGAGACATATCTCGCCTGCTCTGCCTCACCGCGTCCACGTCCATACGCTGTTTTACAAACAAATACATGAAATCGTGAAATGAAGGGAGTCGTGAGATCTGGTAAGTGCTCAATGTAAGTGATAGTAATGTCCTCTCCATACAGAAAGTATTTTATTAGAATTTGAAATATGTACATCTCGGAATTATTAATAGAACTTGATTAATATTGGAGATATGCGTGTATCCGGAGGTGAGTACAGAAGCTGAAGTACAATATTTAAGAAGCTAACAATAGTCCACATAAGAAGGTCATGTACATCCCGTGTCACCATGTTTGGATCAAAACGTTCTACTTTTTTTAATGCTACTTTGTGTAAATTTTGTAAGTTCAGGAATTTTCCATCGCGATATTTGTAGTCAGTTAGTGGGTGGTTATTTTGTCAAGGTATGTTACGGAGCCAGATCAGTAGTTTAACGCAAAATTTTACAATAGTAGCAGATGTAATCCGATCTGCACAGATTTTGTATGGCAAATTATTTTTTGTGTTGGAGGTAGTTAATGACTCTAACGCATGAGAATATAAGTACTTTGTGTATTATTATGAGCAAATAATTATATGAAATCAGTGTAAGTAAATAAGTTGGTGACACCATGAGAAATTTCTCCATGATTTACGCCTAAAATATCCCGCGACACTATTCTAAAGCAATAATCAGTAGGTACGTATAATAATCAATGGGAAACAAGTAATAAGAGTAAAAAACGTCTCTTGAGTAGTCTTGAGAGATCTCATAATGTGAGTAAAGTTTCTGAATACGAAGCCCTGTAATACCCGAATTGATGATGTATAAATGATGTAAGTATAATTGTTTTAAGTAGGTAAGTAAACTCGTAAATGTTGTGCATATCTGTAATAGGTATAAGAAATTTCAGATTGTAATTTTTTTTTTCTAACTTGTATGTACTTACTCTGTTGATGTGCCTTATGAATAAAATAAAATAAAATACCCGTTTAGGTTTTTTTAAATTATTTATAAATTGGTGTTTCGTTTACTTTTTTCCCAACATAGTAGCTCAGTCAGCTCGTGACCACGGTACATGTAACTATGGTCGAAACGTCGAGCAAAAAAGTAAGCTAAGCTATTCAGCTTAACTTTGGTTTATTTTCGCGCCGTAATACCTGGTTTAAACTTTTAATATAATGTCCGTGCGGGTTTCTTTAAAGCATAGTTAATTTAACCTTCTTATTTACTTACATTTGCGTAATAACATCATTACTTATAGGACAAACAAGTAGATATGTACTTATTACGAATTCATGCAAAATTATCGTAGGTAATATGTTAGCAGGAAGGTGGCAATGTGTATGTCTGGTGGTTAACCCAAATCCCATGAAGTTACAAATGAGATGCGTTTTTGCCACGGTTGCTACTTACTGTACGTTGTTCTGTACAGAGATAGAAAAGATATCAGCTCACTCCTTCACTGCTGAAACCTGGAGAGATTTTTTTGCTGCATCAAATACTCACGTTTTAAAGGCGGCGATGGGCGGGTCGAAATCTGGATGTTGAAGATTAAAACGCCGTCGTCTAATTTGGACTCTTGTAAACTCAAACTGCTTTTGTTATAAGTCAATAAAATCTATTGGTGACTGGCATCTCGGATTTGAACAACTGCTATGTACAGCCAATTTCATATACTCCATCTGGCAGTTCCATCAGTCCCTTTCAGAAGGCAGTGCGTGTAGATTACTCAATACCTACTACCATCTTAAAAATAACCAAAAATGAACAAAACGACGTGACGCTCGGTTGCCAACGAGCTCAATGCTGCGTACGAAAGGCTGCGCCAGATACTGCATCAGTGAAATGGTTTCGGAGGGCACTATACATCCTAGGACGCAAGTAATAAATACTAACATCGTGTGGCGGCGGCGGGCTGGAGCTGGAAGCGAGGCTGGACAGCGAGTGGTGGCGCGGCATCTCGCACTCGCTGGGCGTGTCAGAGTCCGACAGGCGGGAGGTGGAAGTTGACGGCGGAGACAAGTGCTCGCCGTCGGCCTCGTCGTCCCGGTAGCGCTGCGTACAAGAATATGTCGTTTTTGATATGGAACTTAAAGATCCCGTGCTGGTCTCGAGCGAAAAAACTGCCGAACAGTTTATTGGCAGAGTTACACATACCAGCTTCGAACCAACCAAGATGTTCTGGGTAAGTGAGTATAGAGTGCGATTTGGCGCCAAGCCTAGTCATTTAGGATCAATAGAAAGCGACTCTCTGCACGGACATGCGCTCCGTGCATTATCTTAATACATCGGATGGAAAAAATATTCATCGACATTATGACAAATCTACATGGTACGTATATATTAATTTCAAACAACTTACGTGGTAAAAATCTTCGTGAGGTTTCAACGTATACCAGTTTGGTTCATGGTTCATGAGAACATTGTCTAAATCCAACAATACTTCGCCGAGAAAATCGTTTGGTCCGTAGCGATTCAAATCCCATACTGTAACCTGGAACAAAACAGTGAAGTTAAAATTTGATTATATTTCCTTAGTTTTAGGCTTCCGTAATTTCAGTTATTTTTGCAATATGTAGATTTTTTTAATTATTTAATTCATAAATAAGTAGATTCCTCAGTGTCTCTGTGATATTTCACAAAACGGTAAATATTTGTGTGACTAAAATCACAAAATGTTACTTAACTGAAATATTTCCTTTCTTTTCTCACACTTCCTTCCGTTACTATTAGCACATCAAATAATTTTAAAATCTCTAGTACCAAATCGGATTGAAATGCCTGAAGTATCTATATCATTTATTTACTATCGAGAAGTGTACGATGGTAGCCCACAGCCCATGAGCCTTTTACAATGATCAAAATAATATTTTTTTGAGAATGTTACAATACTTACCTCCAAAGTTCGTTTTTTGATGTCTGTGATCCTAATTCCGCAGTACACGAAGTTCTGGTTCCACCTTGGCTCCAGAGTGTTGCCCAGGGTTTTAGTTCTGCGCTTGCTCTTCTCGCTCTTGTCAGGTAATAGGAAGATCTTGGCATAAGGGCATCGTGGCGAGCCGTCGGGACGTGGGCTCAGCCCCGAGGCTGACACCACCGTCACTAACAGCTGGAGGGCGCTGATGTCGAAGTATACTTTGAGCTGAGGGAGTAAAATATTTCTAAATGTATTTTTAGGTCGAATGATTGGCCTTGTCAAATTCTGGATTGGCCATTATCTTTATTTACTACAAAAAAATGTTATATTGCATCTTTTGACTTGAGTTTTTGACTTTTACACACCTGTATTCTTCCAGCGACTCCTGCATTGTGGTTGTTGTGTCTACGCGTGCGCCGTCGTGCATGCACATCTGGCGAGCCTGGTGACGTCACCAGCACGCTTGGCTTCTCGCACCCACCCATTACTTCCGTGTAGATTTCTATTGGATGTTCAATTATCTTATTAATCATGAACTGTCAAGGATATTTATTATATGTCAAGACAGTTGATGCAAACTGCTACACACCTTTGTGAGTCTTCCAAGGTTGCGCGGGCGGGCGGGCGGCGGTTAAGGGGCGGGAGACAATTAGTTCGACGTGCGAGTCGAGCTTGCTGTCCGCCACCACGGCCGAAACCTCGTCTGCACTTCGCCCCTGCAGTGGGATGCCATTCCACTGCACCACTTCGTCGCCTGATACACACAGTTGGGAATAAACGTTTTACATTCGTTAAGTTGGTCTTGTTTCTGTCATACATTTATCCTAAAGACACTGGTTTAATCTGGTACAGTCAATTTATCGCAATGGAAGAAATACAGTGACAAGAGATAGAAAGGGACGTCGTTAACAATACTTTTTGTAAATAAGACGGTTGATATGCTTCAAATCTATGCCTCTTTGAAACTCACCTATCCTGAGTTGTCCTTCCAAATCAGCAATAGAGCCCTTCTTCACCTTCTCCACGACGGCTCCTCTAGTACCGTCAGGTAGAAGTTTCCCACCCACAACCTTCAGGCCCAAGATAGCAGCTGAAGAATGCGAGCTACCCTCTACCACTGTCTTTCGGAGCACCATGTGCCCCACCATACGCGTGCCGTCAGCTGACACCTGCCAGCTCTGTGGGAACTGATATGCCATCAAATACACTTTACACAATAATACACCTCCATTAATCCCAATATATCAGAAAGTGTGGACAAGACAAGTAAGTGCACAACAAGGTTTCAAGATATCTCATGCGCGTCGATGCAGTCATGCAGCAGCCAAACAGGTAGGTACACAGACTGTCTCGGGACCCCTATTACCGTAGTAGCGCCATTGCGTGAAAGTATTTGATCAGCAATGATTAGAATTTTTGGGTATGTACTTAAATTTGAACTGTTTGCATTACTACAGAAATATTGCAATAAATGCTCATGTACCTTAGGACAATCGCCTCGATTAGAATCCTCACTGGAGGTGAAGGTGCTAGAGGTATCGATGCCCGAGTCTTTGGTGGCGGAGTCCTGGCTGGTCTGTCGCTCTGACTCCCAGCGCAGCGTCGCCCACTCGAGCGAACTGGAGTCTCGCCCGCCCCGGGGGAACGTCGCGGAGCCTTCGTGCCCGTCGAAGCGAACAGTCTTTTTTCTTCGCTCGGTAAACCGCCTATTGTCGGTGGAATCTTCCCACAAGTAGGCACTCTTGTAGACGGCGCGTTCAGGTCGGATTCCGTCCACTGGAGGGTAGGGGCGCAGGTAGGAGCCCTCGCCGTCGTCTCGCGCGCGCCAGCGGCAGTCCGTGGCGGAGTCGAAGCTGTACGCGGCACCGGCGGCGGCGGCGCTTGGCCGCGCGCTTGTGAACAGGCTTCGCCCGTCTGCGTCGTAACTTGCCGAGTGATTTGTCAAATTGTAATAATTCTTGGCTGCCACGCTTTCACTGCGGAGGTGCGGATGGCGAAGAGAAGGCTCTAGTTGTCCTACGGATACACACGGTAAGTTTTTATCATTGGCGCATTATGAATTTAAGCGGCCCGCGGCTGCTTCGCGTACGCGCCCTGTGCTTTGCACCATGTAAACATTATATCGCAGTATCGTTCGCGCCTGACTATCTGTATCTGTGTCCCGTAATCTGAGTAAGAACAAATGGAAAGCGGTGTTCACGCACAAGCGGAAAGAACGTGTGTTAACTCATCTGAACACAATATACAACAGATAATAAAGTGAATACACAATCACATCGGCGACAGTAAAAAGGTATGTTTAGAGAAGGTTTTTACACTTCTTTTCGCCTAAGCATGCGAATATTGAACCACAATACCATTATTATGTAATTATTTTAATTAGATGGATAGTGGGAAATTGCTGATAGATATATGGTACATAACATTAATGAAATATGAATTTAGACATTGTGGTTCAAATATTTGAAATACATTCACATTAGGTATAGCAAAGGTGAGTATTATATTAAGTCATTATTCAACTGTTGACAGGTATGTACATAGCTACCTAGTTTAAATTAATTTTCTTTACATAAACTTAATTTACTTTTTTAACACCAGACATAGTTTGTAGGTAGGAGTAATTGAATTTAGGAATTAATATTAGAATTCATTAGTGGGGCAAGTTGGTTAGAGCAGTTAAGACATGTGGGTCTACAATGTTTACATAATTAAACAAACACACAATTAGACACGTTAAACTCATTGTGAATGTATTTCGGTAGAGGCATTCATCGCTCACGAAGAAAGATAGGTAGTTTTAAAACAGCCAGCAGTCCACCAGAGGAAGAGGTACGAATAAATCTCAAAAAAACGAAACGATTAGTACTTAGGTAAATACTGAAACACCGAGTGTCATAGCGGTATAATACAACGGCCATCCCTAAAAGAATTTCCGCTCACCGATAAATATTTTTTCATTTTGTCGTCTAATATGGCGCGGCGCTGGCTTCTGGTGTCGCTTCTATCTCTATTACCTGCGAACAGCGAACAGTGATAGGAGTGAGCGGCGGGGCGCGAGCTCGGGCGCGCACGCGTGTTTGCGGGCCGCTCCACTACTGCTTCTACTGCCTTACGACCACCTAGCCCACCCGGTGATCACATTACTAACAAACGATCCCTACATTATGGGACAACAAAAACGAATGACTCTTCGGACTATCCGGGCTATGAACATGAAAATATAGTGCGATATAAGTTTAGGTGCTCTTCTCATCTTAACAATAACTTAGCAATATCTCGGCTCGGCTTCTCTGTTTACCCGCACGGAACACCTTAACTTCATCAATGAATGATGAATGAGAAACATACTCGAAGAAATGAATGGCGGGTTGGTTGTTCGTTGTTCCGGCTGTGACCAAGTGTGTGTGTGTTGTTAGTCATTGTAGAGTAGTGAGTTGTCTGTGTGAGGGATGAGATAAATAAAACATGATAGGATATTGGTGTAACTAGGTCAGAGGTGGTCAGGTAAACTAGTGGTGGGATAGGGGTTGTGTAGCGTGCAGTACTCACCGCGATCACGGTACTCGTCATTTTCGTCGGAGATGCATTCCGGGACCTCGTCGTCGGAGGAAGAGGAACGAGGAGGTAAACCCGGGTGCGGAGGACCGAGTCCGGCGGAAGTCTGGATTGACTGGTCGTCTACACCGTACGCGGCCTTCTGTCTGGGGTGGACTAAATGCGGATGCGAACGAGCCAGGTCCTCCAGTTCGCCGTAACAACGTGGCTCCTGCTGACTGTACTGACGTCGCAACCCACTGCCCGCTCTCTGCAGAGGCAGGTTCTCCTTTTCAGCGGCGCTGTGCGCGCGTTCCAGCTTCGGTCGCTTGTCCAGCGACGGATCTAGAGCGGCCATGGCATGCATGTCTTGTTCGTTCCATACCACGTTATCGTGACCCGTGCTTTTGTGGATCCATTGACCGGTTTTGGAAAGGAGTTCCTGCTTCTTGCGGCAAAGTATACACACCCAAATCACCTGCAAATTGTGATGAAGTTAGTAAAGTAAATCACGGAGTTATTTCTTTGTTAATGATGAAGTTTAAAACGCCTACCTTATTAGATCGTAGTGTGACCTTGCCGCCACAACGGGCGCAGCAGCGGACGCGGCAGTAGTGGCAGGAATGGCCTACGCCGTCAGCGAACTTGGTCTTGAGGCAGATGTGGCAGGTCGCAGCGAGCTCCACTCCGGCCGCGCGCTGCATTTCGTTTCTGGTGCGTATTGTCTGCTCCAGCACTGCTACTTCGTCCTGTTTGCGTCTGTACCAATAAACAATGCTTAATATTAGATGTCCGACGATGAATGTGTATAATTTGTTATTTGTTAAGTAAGATGTTTATTGTACGATCTTCGTAGGTAGGTATGCCAAATATCATTAAGTCGTGGACCCGACAGACGTAATTGATTCTTTCATAAGAAGTTTTTTAGGACAAAAGTAAAGGATACCAATACAAATTATCAAAATCGGTCCAGTCGTTCGCGCATGATACCGCGACAAAATGGAAATAGGATTTTTATATACAACTAGCGGCGGTACGTGCTTCGCTGCGTGGAAAGTGAAATAATAATAATTATCAAAATAATTCGCGCATCAAATTAATTTATTGAAAAAAAAAAAATATATTTGTTACAAAAAATGTGACATAAATGAAGTACCGTTCGACCGATTTTGTGCAAACTTCGCATAAACTATCTACTAATGGTCGGAACAAAGTCTGAACATTTGGTCTAGAAAGGCGAGCCCGTTTTTGAGTTATAAAATTACTAGCTGTACCGCACGGTGTTACTCGCGTCATTTCGGGAATTTGGGGATAAAATCTAGCCTATGTTACTCAGAAATACTGTAGCTTTCCAACAGTGCAGATTTTTTCAAATCTGTCCAGTAGTTTCGGAGCCTATTCAATTCAAACAAACAAACAAAAATTCAAACCAATTTATAATGTTGGTATAGACAACGAAATGTGGCATTGATTTTCATATGTATGTGTAGAGACACATTCATTTATGTAAAGACATATCTGCAAAGCAGACCATCACGACCCATATAATTTTTCAACTAAGTTCTAACTGGCAAGTGAGATAGTGATTTTCCATAAACCCGGTCTCCGAAGGTTCTGTGCACTTCACTAAGCACAAAGGTTTATGATATATGTATAGGTATATACATACATTGAAAGGTACAACTTCCAAAATATAATAGAAGTAATGAAGTTGTATGAACTACTAGCCGTACCGCTTAATCCGTGGGAATTTCGGGATAAAATGTAGCCTATGTCGTTCAGGGATAATGTAGCATTCTAATGTTGGAAGAATTATATAAATTCGTTCAGTAGCTTTTAAGTTTATTCTTTACATACAAACATACAAATCTCTTCAATACTCTGTCTTTACAGGTAAAATTAGTATAAATAGTGTACTCATAATACAAGTAGGAAAGAAATAAAATCGATATTTTGTGTATTAATAAACTAATGTAATATAGAAGTAGGTCAGTCCAGAAATAGATCAAGGGCCTATTTTCCCCGGGACAGTATAGATGGAGGGTAGCGTTGTACGCCCTTCTACTTGATGACCAATTAACTTGCCTGTGACCTAACTCATAACGACTATCAGCCATTGGAGTGTCGAAACAAAGTCAACATTGTTTATTTCAACTTTAAAAGTGCTTTTACATACAGATAAACAGTAGAAGAGCGTCTGTGGTCCAGTTGGTCGGATACTTGACTTGTAACCGGGGGGTCCCGGATTCGAGTCCGGCTACTGGACGTGTACCAATGGGACTCTTTTTCAGAGCCTATGTACGCAACGCAACGCTCGTACGGTGAAGGAGAACATCGTGATGAAACCCGCACACCACAAGGCGTGTGAACCCTATAACGGCGATGGGCTCACCCCCTGTCACGTTGGGTTTAAATACGCTTGGTGAACCGTGGGTACTTGCTTTAGCAAGTGCCTCTGCCTACCCCTCTTTGGGATTAAAGGCGTGAAGTGTATTTATTTTTTTATTTTATAAACAGTAGAACAAATCTTGATAAGTCATGTATGATTGACAGTGGAAAAGGTACAGTGGAAAGGTGTATGATTTTAAGTAAATCGTGCCCGGTTCAAATTAATTTCTTATACTGGCTAGAAGAATGACACTGGCATCTTTACAAGTTGTCGTAATCATATAGTTATTGTTTCATGTTAGTCTTACTATAGGTGTTAAAATGACATAAACATGGACCCTTCTAGGGTACTACAAAGAAAGTAGGAGTATACATCTGATATATTGTCGTTAAGAACATCAGAAATTGCTTACTAGCTTGCTTAAAGACTGAAAAGGAGTGTGTGCAAAAAACTTGCGATACTATTGGTGTATCTACATACATAAACTCATGTTTGTAATGCCTAGTGCAGACAATACGCATTCTAGGTCACTTCGATCCAATATATTGCGGTTCAATAATCCCTTTCGTACCTCACTTACTTATAAGTCGTCTTGTACGTCGTGTGACTTAAGAAATACATGTGTTATCGTTATATTTTTAATTCTCAGATCGGCACGGGCATAGTATAGAGTGCGTCTATAGAGCTCATAGATTCGGTCGAGATTTGGAAAATTATGCAGGAAATCATACGATATCCTAACCGTCAAAAACTACTTTTCTCTAAAATATATGAGACATGTAAAACCAAACTCGGTAATCTTCACATTTTGGCAGAAATAAACTCTGAATGGCATTTTTTTACATGTGCTATATTACCTACTAAGAAAATGTCGGATTACAAAAATGGCAATATTCGATAGAGAATAAGGAAATATTCGTTTGAAAATAACCGAAAAAATGAGATCATATCAAAGGCGATAAAATCCAGTTTTCTATATCTAGACGTACAATAAATATTTTTACTTCTTCTTTGAAATTTAGCCTAAGTGGAGATTGCCAGGTTTAGTTTTATATGCCTCATATTTAATATACAAAATTTCCATGTCATAATGTTAGTTACGGTACTCCTCTGAAACGGCGTTACCGATTTTTACCAAATTGTATATGCGTATTCAGTATGTAGCAGTAGTCTGAGAATCGGCTGCTATCTATTTTTTATGCATCTACCAGTTTGTATTTCTCCCAAAACACGGTGTACAAAGGCAATTTACTATGGCAAAACAAATGTTTGCCGGGACAGCTAGTATACATAAAATGAATTTCTGCTCTGTTAGTCTCGCTAAAACCCGAGAGCGGATGGACCGATTTGGCTAATTTTGGTCTTGAATTTCAGAGACGATTTAAAAGGTGGTTATCAGCAGTATTTCTTCCAATACACGGGGTAAAAAGACGACTTCCTATAGCAAAATGTTTGGCGGAACTACTTAATAAGATATTGAATTGATTAGGGAATGATGATGGCTAAAGCTTTATATAAGTACACTAGTGCGTTTTACAATAGCGTTTATGCGCACAACCAGGAGAACGGCAAAACGTCATCCATACCAGGTGGATTTGCCATTTACGCGAACCAAACGGTTTGCGTCCACTTTCATAGTGCGAACCGCCAGGATGTGGAACGACTTGCCGGAGTCTGTGTTTCCTGCGCAGTACAGTCTGAAGGTCTTCAAGTCGCGGGTGAATAGGTACCTAATGAACAAGTGTGCTCCATCGTAGACCACATCGCTGCTTAACATCAGGCAGGATGGTGGTCAAACGCTTGTTCATAGTGATAAAAAAATCCATCGGTTTGAATCATGTGCCAAAAAAAAATGTCCAGAAATAGTCGTTGCACACTTTAATTGTCTTGAAAGACGAAGTCTGTAAATAAATAAAGTGAACTTCCTGCATATACTTAAATCAAAAAGCGTCAGCAGCTACGCCGTAGCATGTATCTACGTCAACTATCGTAGTCAATGTAGAGTTTGTATGATTCAACCAAGGACTGACTGGGCGACACAAAGGTACTGTGCGGTAAGGATGTTTTGACATGTGGCAATAAATGTGTAATGTACATTTACAATTATAAATAGGTATTACATGCTTTTTGTTTTTTCCAACGAATTTATTTATGATGTGCTGTGACCGTTATAGATTATACTTGCGTGAAACGATATAGCACTTGTTTATCCTCAGTGTCTTGTGGCCTAGGTGGTTAGGTTAAGTTACGGGAAACGCAGATGTTGAAATCTAATTCGTGATATACATGTAAGTTCGAAGGATATTATTAATCTTATCACTTAAGTCACAAAAATCGTGTCCGCTGTTCTCAAACGCCTAGTTACATGTACTGTGAAAACTTTGTTAACGACGTCATATAGGGTATTTTTTATTTGTGATATTTTAAAAGAATGCAAAGTTCCAGACGTCTTATATAAACGAAATATTGATATACAGACTGTCAGCATTGCACATCGTTAAGCATAACATTTATACATTGTCAAGGCAGACGTCCATAAAAAATCTGGCCATCTCCTGTGTAACGCTAACAAGTTTCCGGTTTCGTATAAAAATAGGCCGCAATACCATACCTATTACTTTATAAAATACAGTAGGTTAACTTCGTATGGTTGGATAATCGAGCATATATCCTATTTAAACGTTGGGTTAAATACGCTTGGTGAGCCGTGGGCATTTGCTTTAGCAAGTGACTCTGCCTACTCCGCTTTGGGATTAAAAGGCGTGAAGTGTATTTATTTTTTATTTTTGATTATCCTATGTAGAAATATGTATATGAAGAATACCACTGCCTATTAATGACTAACTCAGCAATAGCACAAGCGAGTTTGGGCTTGAGATAAATTAAATATTTTACAAAACCTTGAAAATATCTTAAAATCTTCATAGTTGACGTAGCATTATCTAATGCAACGAATTACTACGCAACGTCTACGACGTAGTTGAGATGCTCCGCGTAGTACAGAAATATTAAATTCTTCGTGATATCGAAATAGATTGAATCCCCAATTTACTAACACTCACTAACTCAGTAATCCCCAAAAGGGTGTGGACTGAACCTTAGGACCACAATAACTAAGGTTCAGTCCACCGATACTAACTATTATTATGCAAACATAATAATAGTTAAGAAAGGCAATATGAGCCATCAGTTATAAGTTGCTAGCCTGAATAACCTAAATGTCTCAAAGATCACATAGTCGGCTACAACGATAAGCCAGGAACAAAGGCAGCGAGTGCATTCTGTACATATCCCAGAACAGCATGGGAGAACAATTAATTTCGATATTCTTCTTCATTCGTCCAGAGCCTTTGGAGACAACCCTCTTAGGACACTTTTATTCGGTCATTTGGAGTGTACAGTAATTCTCAAACATCATAAGAGGAGCCTATTGTCTCATTTCATACATTTTTCATAACGGACTTTACTGGTTTCCCTCTCAAGCTGCCGTAGACCCCCTACGGTATCGGTAAGTTACCGTTAATTACGTGACATTTATTATAGTAACGGTTTATTATTCCTTTCGCTAAGGACAAAAACCAAGACTTTTTAGAATATATTGACCGGGCATCGTACCAAAGTTTTTAGTGCAGGATATCCATAAATTTGAATATTACGCCACCATATTATATTGTTTTAATAATCGTGTATAATCTTCAAATCTATTCGACCAGCAGCAAAACGTATATTTCCAAAAAGGCAATAGTCCATGGCCTATTTTTGTTACAGTTAATACTCTTATATGGCGTAAAAGGCAACGTAATTCAGGCTGTGAATGGGATTATGAGTATAATTATCACCAATGTCCTTAAAAGTCCATTGTTGTCAATTGTCAAACCATAAGTGACATAGGATGCGTTATATCTCTAAAGGTTATGCGCACCCGACATTATGTATAAGTACTTACTACTCCACTCTTATCTCATAATATACATTTATGGAAAGTATTTACGCATTAACATTTACATATGCATTTCTTTCAGAACTCAATACTTAATTAAAACGGAAAGTTGTTAACTAGGTATTATTTACCATCAGTTCGATAAAGAAGAACAAAAAAAGAATGGCGAAAAAAGGTTGACGAATAAATAAATAAAATGGTATAAAGTAATTGTAAAATAATGGTCATAAATCTTCCATACAACGTTGCACCGATTTCCTCTTCCATTTAGAAACACTGCATACCAGTGTGTTTTCTTGCCAAACGGTACAAAAACTCGTTCCATGATAATTTCGCTATGTAGGTCAGTAAGTGGGTCACACAGATACTACGCCTCTCTACTGAACTTCCCCACGAACCCTCCTTTAAATGCACTGAAATAACTTACACAGAACAGTTTCTATCCACGATTAACCATTGATTTTTTTAAAGTAATCTAACGGTTCACTTCTTTAGTTACTTATAACGTTCACTCGACAACTAAATGAAATGACTAACACCAGCTTAGAGCGTGCGGCGATGAGTAATTGAATTATTTGATTATTACTTATAATGTACTTTAAAGATGAGCGAAAGCATCGCAGTACAAAGAAAACCTTTCATTATAGCATGTTTGGTAGGTATATGCACTCGTAGCTAGCTACTGCCACTTCTGCCATCATTATTAGGCGAGCATGCACATGTATTGGATGTACTTTTCATTTTTTTTTATATAAAAAGCTTAAATGTTCAAACATAATTTTAATTAAGTATATTGGAAATGCTGCAAGTAACAGCGAAGCATTTAGAGTCTGTCCACCATCTTCATATTTTAATAAAGACAAATAGCATTCCTTCATTTAGATTACAAAAAATACCTAAACAAAGTATTTGCGCATCTAATCACATCGATATATTTACAAGCGAAGGTCTATCAATCTAAAAATAACTCTGAGAGTCTTACTGTCCTGAAGGACAGAAAAGGAGGGCGTATCGCGTCAAGAACGACAAGGAGATGCAAGGTTACATGTTGTGGGGAGTCGAGTGGAGGTGGCGGGGAGTGGGTAGCGCACCTCATGATTTCGTGTACGCTCTGCTCCTCTTGTCGGTGACGCTTGATGACGTCTTCGATGATGGCGCGTTCTTCAGGCGTTAGATGCGAGAGGTCCGGCATGTCGGCCATGGCGTGGGGCGCGGCGGGCGCGGGCGTCGCGGGCCCGCCGCGTGCTGCGGTTCTCCCGCGGCGGCGCGACTCTCCGGCGGACGTAGAGCCACGAATGCCGGACGCGGCGAAGGCGCACGCCCGCCGCCGCTTTACGTCAGAGCGCGTATTGATCGGCCCTGTGACTCCGCCCGCCCTCTTCGCCCGCTGCCGATGCAAACTCCCACCTCGCCACTTCGGTATGCGTACGCAATCATTAGTCACGGCTCCGGCAATCAGTTGCTGCTTTTTATTCTGAATACGAACTCGACGTATTGTATTCTTCCAAATAATGTATTGGCTGATTTAACTTCCTTGGTTTACTACCATAGCAATGACACAGAAGCTACTTTTCAAGGAGCCTGCATCATTGCCTTTGTCAGCATTTGCCTTCTGAAAATGATAGCAGTATACATAATGACAACAATACGTATAACTGCTTCTCAGGCTGCTTCAGCTAGACGTTCGTTTGTCGATTAGTGTAATAAATAGGGTTGCCTCTAAAGGCAGAATTGCGTGACTTTATTAGGTACTTTTTCTACCTAAAAACTATAAAGTAGTTAATTGTTAGTTAATGACTATGGAGTTCCTGATTTCAGTTTCCGGGATGTGTACCAATGAAATAAATATCTTTTTCTGTAGGTGGATAGTTCGAGATGCTATTAGGTACGGTGAAGGTATAAGACCTGTACCTACGGAAATCGTTATCTCAAGTAAAAGGTGTGTAAGTAGTTGGACCACACTACGGCGATAAGCTCACCGTGATATTTCAACAAGTACCTATAATTAGGATAACAAGTACCTACGTAATGTCATCTACTGATTTGATACTGTTGAGGCATAGAGGTGCTAAGAGAAGCAGTGACAAGTCGGCACCTAGCAATGGATAAAAAACGAAAAAATCACTTGGTGATTCGGTGTTGTACTGTGTGTATTGTTTGTACATAGTTGGTAATGCACTTTTAAATAAATATTCACGGATACCTCCGGCGTTTCCTTAACGGATCATCATCATCATCATCAGCCCATACTTGTCCACTGCTGGATATAGGCCTCTCCAATTGCACGACACTGTAATCTGTTTTCGGCTTCTCGCATCCAGCTTATGCCGGCCATCTTGCGTATATCATCAGTTCACCTTGCCTGAGGGCGTCCTACACTCCGTTTGCCGAGACGCGGTCTCCACTCGAGAACTCGTTTTCCCCAACGGTCATCGGTTCTACGGCTAATATGGCCGGCCCACTGCCACTCCAGCTTGCTAAAACGATGAGCTATGTCGATGACTTTGGTTCTCTGTCGGATCACTTCATTTCTGATTCGATCCTTCAGAGAAACGCCGAGCATAGCCCTTCCATAGCACGCTGTGCGACTTTGAGCTTGTGGGCCAGCCGTGCCGTCAGTGTCCACGTCTCAGCTCCGTATGTTATTACAGGTAGGACACACTGATTGAAGACTTTTGTCTTCAGGCACTGTGGGATCGCTGATGTTAATACTCGACGTAACTCCCCAAATGCTGCCCAACCCAGCTGAATTCTTCTGTTTACCTCGTCCTCGAAGTTGTTTCTACCCAACTGCAATGTCTGCCCAAGGTATACATATTTTTGAACAACTTCGAAAACGGTGCCGTGTACTGAAATCGGTTCCGGTAGAACATGTTCATTGAACATGACCTTGGCTTTATCCAAGTTCATCCGTAGGCCGATCCGTAGAGAAGAATCAGCTAGGTCATTCAACATCAGTTGAAGGTCCTGCAGCGTTTCTGCCATGATGCCGATGTCGTCTGCAAATCGCAAGTGAGAGATGTGTTCGCCATTGATGTTGATGCCACGTCCTTTCCAATGCAGCGTCTTGAACAGATCCTCCATTGCATTTGTGAACAATTTCGGGGAAATAACATCCCCTTGTCTCACTCCTCGATGCAATGGTATGGGACGTGTCTGCTGATTTTGTACTTGGACGGACATGGTGGCAGCCTCGTAGAGGCATCTTATCACTTGGATGTATCGCCAGTCTTGGCAACGCTGCAGAGACTCCAGAACAGACCAGAACGGAACTCCTTAACGTATACGTAAAATTAAAATTAATACTACTAATAGAACTTGGTATAAAAGGATCATTGAGTGTAGACTCAGTTCTTTAATGTTGGCCGAGGCCCTTTATTGTCTTCTTTCGCCCAGTTTCCGGTACGCTCATTAGACTTAATCTGGCATTAAAACGATCTATTGTCTTTTTCTTTTTATATTTACTGCCTGTTAAATAGCGAGAGCTACAGATTTTAATACAGATTATAACCAATGTGTCTTGAAACCGGAGGACACATCGATAATCTGACCGGTGTTTGTCCTGGTTACCTAACCGAGTTACGCGGGAGGATCCAGAGTATACGAGTATTGCTTGATAATTGATTTGGCTTGTATTACTGCTACTGGAACGACGGTACTAGTAATGAGTTACGATCAACGTGCTGACACATGTATTCTAGAGTGTTTTCTCTCCTCTTTGTACTGAGTCTATTTACTATAGTGTGGTATACATAGACGATACCTATATATTATATAGGTATGTGGTTGGTTTTTTTTAAACGTACAAATAACTTTAAGGTTTGTAAGAACAAGCTGTTTTATTCCTGCATCTGGTTTGGTGGTATAACAATGGAAATTCCATTTCACCCTACTACATACTATTTCTACCAAGTTTTATATTTCTTACGGTGAAAGAAAAAATGTAAGGAATCCTGCAGAGCGAAAGTATAGCGACGCTACTTTGTCGTCACTGTCAAATAGTACACACTTCGTTATGCAGGATCCTTCACGATGTTTTCCTTCCTTGTTAGAACGCTATATAAATAAGAAATGAATCCCTCATCATTTTTTTGTTCTGGTGGAATAGAAATGGAGACTCTTTAGACTACATCAGGCTTTTCCCCTTTTCTCAAGCAGCACTCTGAATTCTGTGGTGTCATAGGTCACATCATAAATGTTTCTAGGGATATTGTCCTATCTTTAATACAAACGGCAAATCAGCTGAGATTAGAGTGTTATGTTCGAACTTCTACACGCAACTATCAATACTACATTAGATGGACGTTGTAAAAATAGACAGGTAGTGGACGTTGTTATTTTTAAGCCTTCAGGTGTTAACACTGAGAAATCAAAACGAGAATGAAAAAGTGCCCACAATTTGAAATTAGTTAGTTAATTATTTGTCACTTTCGCTAATTCGTCATTATCGTTAATTCGTCATTTCCCCGATTTGTCAATTTATTTTAAATATTTAAGCCGTCAATATCGCTAACTCGTCACTGTACCTGATTCACCAATTGTAGTTTATGTTGTACAGTAATGCTCAACAAATACTTGCAATGTGTCAGGAACGACGAAAATAACTAGCCAGAAAGAAAGTCTTATCGTAGGTGCCCACCTCTTTTTTTTTTCGGAGGGGAAATCCATTATGGATACCCAGTCGCCCAGGGGAGGGACTAGGTTATGTCGGACTCTCACCGACTAAAACCCCTCCGGAGGTCGTCGGCGGTGCGTGTCGGGTGACTCCGGGACCTCCTAAGAACGCACCGGTGTCACCTTCGCACTGCGTCCTGCAGGACTCGCCTCAGATTTGGGGAACCCGTCCCGGTCCACCGTTCTTTGTCACTAATCTGGGCGACAGCATGGGACCACACCACGCTGCCGCTCCCCCACAGGGATTGTCATTAGGTTTGTCCGGGCTCGAACAACCCACAATCCCCTGTCCCC